>PXOB01000187.1:0-84761 GCA_003012115.1 Trichothecium sympodiale
GTAGGCCAAACCGTTCGACTTGCACATGTCATCGTACAGGATGCGCGGTATATAGCCTAGCACTAGAGGGTATGCAAGCATATACGACCATACCCAGTAGAAAATACGGGATCCCGTCCGCTCTCCTATAGTCAAGCTGCTAAGGGGCTAATTAGTAGTTAGGTCAGTAACGACTAGCGAATACTAGCTATTATATATTTTCTTTTTTTTAGCTGCGATATATCATTACCCTATAGCCCTATAAAAAGTGCCCCTATTATAACTTTACTAAGATTTATTAAATAAAGCTATATAGCAGCTTTACGAATATAGTATATAAAAGTAAAAGTATACTTATTAAATTTACTTTTCTTATAAGATATTTTATTATTATATAATGATAATAAAAAAGAATAATTAATTAATCTCGAAATTATTACTAATAGAAAATAATTATAAATTAAGTTAATTTTAAAGTTTATTATTATATTTAAATTAAAAATATAATAATTCTTTTTAAAATAAAGTATATAAAATATATTTAGAAATATAATTAAAAAAAAAGCTCCTACTTATAATAATATAATAAAATAAGCTTTTAGTAAAGCTACTAAAAGTCCCTTAGAAAGTACCTTTTTATATAAAAAGTATAAAAAAAAATAAGCTTATTATAAATATCCTTAAAAGGTCTTTAAAAAGCTTTTGAAAAATCTTTAAAAAACCTTTAAATAAAAATATAGCTTAAATATAATTAATAAAAAATTTAAATATAAAGAAAATAAATATAAAGAAAATAAATATAAAGAAAATAAATTAAATTTATATTAAAAATAATAATAATATTATAAAAATATATATTTAATTATTTATTAATATTATTATTATTTTAATTTTATTTTATTATTTTTTTAATTTAAATATATTTATTAAAATATTTTATTTTTTTTATTTTTAGAAAATCTAATATATATAGTATAAAGCTAGAAAGCTTAATCTTTTAAAATATAATCTTAAGCTTTAACTTAGTAATATAATTAAGCTATTTATATTTAAATAACTCTTAAACTTAAATAATAATTAATTTAATTAATATAATTTAATAAATTAAAGTTTTTAATAAATTATTAAGTTTTATTATTATAATATATATAAAGAATAATATAACTTCTTATAGCTTTTTTTTAATCTTTACTTTTAATTATATATATATATAAAATTATAATTATAACTTATAACTTATAATAATAATTATAATTAATAAAATAATAATAACTAGACTTTTAACCTTAAATAATATACTTAGCTTAATATTAATAATTTATAAGTAAAATATTAGCTAGATTAACTTAGTTAATTTTAATAACTTTTATAAATAATTATAAATTATTAAGCTATTTAATTAACTTACCCTAGCTATAATAATATAACTCTTATTAATATTATAATTATTAATATTAATTAAATTTAAATATAGCCTTAAGCTATATTTAAATATTAGCTAGTACTTTAATAATTACTAATTAAGCTTAATTAATATAGCTTATATTTTTTATATAAGCTAAAGGATATTATAAGCTTTAATTTAAATATTAATATATATATAAAGTAATACTTTCTAAGAATAATATTAAGTAATCCTAAGTATTATTAAAATAGTCTAAGTTAAGCTAGATTAATATATATTAAAGGATAAAGATAATAAGAAAAGATAAAAGGAAGTATAAAGCTTTATTATAAAGATAAGCTTAATTTAATAATATAAAGTAAATATAATTTAATAATAATACTTAATATTATTAAAACTCTTATAAATATATACTATAAAATATATATAATAATTTATTAGAATATATTTATTATAAAATATATAATAATAATATTTATAATATTTAAAATCTCTTTTTATATAAATTATTATATAATAAATAATTTATTTTTTTTTAAACTTTTTTATTTTCTATATATATTAAAATTAATATATTTATTATTATAATACTTCCTTTATTATTTAAACTTTTTTTTAAAATCTTTATTAATTTATTAATAAAAAGATTTACTTTTTATAAAATAATAAATTTATTATAAAAGAATTGAAATTTTTAATTAATTTATTAATAAAAAATAATTTAATAAATTAATTATTAAATATTTTTAATATTATAATAAGTTTAATATTTATAAAATTATTCTTTTTCTTTTCTATATTAATATAATATTAATTTTAATATAATTAATTTAAGCTATTTTATTTATTATTTTATTACTTTATTATAATAAATAATTCATTAATTATATTAATATACTTAAAGGAAGCTAAAGCTTTTTAAATTTATTATATTTAATTTTTTAATCTTTTTAATAAATAATCTTTTAATAAATTACTTAAGCTTTATTTAATACTTATTCTTTTATAATATTAATTTAAAAAAGCTTTTTAAGCTTATTAAAACTTATAAAAAAAAGACTTTATAAAGAAAAAGTATTATATAAAGTAATATATTAATAATAAGCTTTTATAAATATTAATATTATTTTAATTAATATTAATATTATAATCTATAGTATTTATATTTATAGTATTTTAAATACCTAGCTTTTTATTAACTTAATAAGTAAATTAGTTTTCTTATTATTTTTCTCTTACTTGTACCCCCTCCTTAAGATAATAAATAAAGCTATTTTATATACTTTTTATATTATATTTTATATTTAATTACTTAATATAATATAAATACTAGGTCTTTTTTATTATATTAAGTATATTAATAATAAAGATTTACATAAAAAGCTTTAAGTCTATTTATAGTATTTTTATTTATTATTATACTTTAGCTTCTTTAATTATAATAAAGAAGTTTAAATATATTATAATACTTATTATAAAATAGAATTAGCTTTTTAATATAAAACTTAAAGAAAAGATTAGTTTTTTTTTCTAATAATATAAATAGCTTTAAAATATTTTAATTAATAATTTAATTAAAATTAGCTTTTTTAATTATTTTTTTATTATAATAATATTAAATTTTATTAGATTTTGAACTAGTTTATATTATAAATATCCCTTTTTAAAGGGATTTAAATAAATTTATTTTAATTACTTAAAATCCTAAATATATTAATTATTAAAAAAATACTATAAGTAATTAAATAATAAAATTATATATTTATTATTATATTAAGTAATTTAATTAAGAGTTTTATAATAATATTTATTAAAATTATAGAGATTAAACTTATAATAAATTACTTAAAAAACTATATTTCTTTAACTTTTAAAATACTTTTAATTTTAATTATATTTTTAAATATCTTTTTAAGCTTATATAAGTAAAATAAATATTAATTATATAAATATATATATATATATATTTAAGTCTTTTAATATAAAAAGTAATAATATAAATATTATAATTATATTATTAATTTCTTTAAAAATATAAAAAATATATACTTATAATTATTTCTCTTATTATTAAATTTAAATATTATTATTTTATACTTTATTAATAATACTATATAACTTTATATAGTTTATTAATTCTATTACTAATTCTAAGTTTATTAATATTATAATTATATATAGCTATAATTCTTTAAAGCTAATTATCTTAATTATTATAATATTATAATTAATAAATAATATTTAAATTAATTCTTATTTAATAATAATATATCTTTCTAAGTTTTTAATATATTTAAAGATAATATTAATATTAAAAATTATATTATTAATAAAGACTTTTTAATAAAGATAGTTTTAATAATTTTATAATATTTAATCTTATTATTAATTAATTAAAATTAAATTAACTTTATATTATTATTAAAAATATACTTTTTATTATTAGCCTTAATATTTTAATATATAAAGTATAGCCTTATATATCAATACTCAATATATATTTAATTTTTATTAATAAGTTTAATTTATTTTAATTTCTTTTATCCTTTACTTTCTTAATACTTTTCTTAATTAAGTAAAGGGATTATATATAGCTTTATATTTAATTTATTAAGTACAATTAATATATTAATTATATAATAAAATAATATAATAAATACTTTATTTATTATCTTTATTTTTATTATATAATATTTAATATTTTAATATAAAGTTAAGTTAATTTTTATAGCTTTTTTTTATATTAAATAACTTAGCTTTACTTTAAAGCTACTAAATCTAGCTAACCTTTAATAAGCCTTTACTTAAGATATTTTAGAGTTTTATATACTTTTTAATTTTATTATTTATTATTTTAAAAGTATAAAAAGTACTTACTTTTTTTAAAGTATAAAATAATAAAGTCTTAAAGTTATAATATAAAAGTTAGAGTATTTTAGTATTTTTATTACTTTTTTAATGATTAATATATATTAAAATAGCTTATATTATTATATACTATACTATAATAGATAAAAAGAAGCTAAAGCTTAGTATAAGTATATTATTTTAATAATTAATATAAAAAATAACTTTTATATTATAATTTATTACTTTTACTTTTACTTTACTATTTACTTTAAATATATATTTAAGCTAAAGTTTAAAATAATAAATTATTAATATAAATATAAATAATAAGTATAAAGTAGTATATATATATATATAGCTTATTTTAAATTAATAAATCTTTTTTAATATAATTAATAATAAATATCTTATAAGCTAATTTTACTTAATTCTAAAGTAATACTATAATAATAATAAACTTTGTTTTAATTATTAAAAGTATTATATTAGCTTTTTTAATATTTTGAATAATAATAAGTTTTATAAATTCTATTATTTAAGAATAATATATTTAAATCTTATTATTATTAATATTTTTAATAAGTAATATTAAATATTTAATAATACTTATAATAATTTTATTTTAAATAATTTTAATTATATAATCTTCTTTAATTAACTAGTTAATTATAATCTTAGCTTTTATACTTTTATATATATTATTATTAATTATATATTTAAATATTACTTTAAAGTAGAAATTAATATTAAAAATTATAAAGATATTATTAAAGCTATCTTAAAGCTATCTTACTTAAAGTTAATACTACTTAATTTTTAATTAATTCTATTATTTAATTTATAAATAAATTAATAGTTAAAAGGGATTAACTTACTATAGAAGTAAGTTATTTATTACTTAACTTACTTTTATAATATAATACTTATATTTTTTAAAATATAAACTATTAGCTTTTTAATTAATAATTTTAATTAAATATTATTAAAGAAATTAAGCTTTACTTAACTTAAAGCTTTTACTTTAAATATTTATCTTATAGTAAAGACTAAGATTTATTTACTTATTTTCCTTTTTTAATAATTATTAAATTTAATAGAAAACTATAATATATATTCTTTTATATTAAAGATTATATTTTTAATTATTTCTTTTATTATAAGCTAATATTTAATATTAATAATTATAAATACTTTTATTATATTAAGTTAATATTTTATTATTTATATAAATAAGTTAAAAAGCTTAAAATTATAAAAAATAAAATATTCAATATATTTAATAGTATTTATATTTTCTATTAAAAAATTTATTAAAATACTTATCTTTATAATTATTATTTTAATTTACTTTTTATAAAAGCTAAAGATTTTAAAGAAAATATACTTTAAGAAAAACTAATAGTAAATAAAATATAGTAAAAGTTTATTTAAGAATTAGTAAATTATAAAGTTGAAATAGAAAATATTTAGTTTTTAAATTATTAAATTATTAATTTTATTTATAATTAGTAATAATATATTAATTTATACTTTAAGCTTTTTAAAGATTAATATAATTATAAAAAGAAATATAAAATTAAATTTATTATATTATTAAATAACTTTATAATAAAAAATAAATTAATTAACTTTAATATTAAATAATATTTAATATATAATCTTTTTATTAATTATTTTAAAATTATAATAAATTATAATACTTTATAAATTTTATTTCTTTATATTAATATTAATATAAATAGCTTAAGTAAAATATATAAATATTTTTTAAAAAAAATAATATCTTTTAAGCTAAAAACCTTTATATTTAATAAAAATATTATTATTAAAACTATTCTTATTAAAATAATTATTAATATAATTAATAAAAATATATTATATTTTTTATTATATTTTCTTATCTTTAAATCTTTATTAAATTTATTATTATTTTTACCTTTAGATTTTTTATAAGTTTTTAAAGTATTTTAATATATATATTATTTAATTATTAATAAAAAGTCTATAATAAGCTTTTATATTATAAAATATATTAATTATTATTTTTATAAAACTTTTTTAAATTATAAAAATAAATTATTTAATATAATAAATATTTTTTTTAAGGATTTTTATTAATTTCTATTTATTATAGAAAAACTTTTTTATTTTACTATAGAATTTTATTATAAGTTTAACTTTATTAATTATAATATATATTATATAATTAATATTATTATTAAATTAATATAAGTATATATTAATAAAAAATTAAATAAATATTTTTTTAATTAATTTTTAAAGTATTATATTTTAATAATTCTTTTAATATTTATTAAAAATTATTTTATATTTATATATAAGCTAACTTTATTTTTATTAAAGTAAAAGAATTTAATAATACTTTATATATTTACTTAATTAATAAATAAGTATATAAATATAATTTTAAGTATATTAATAATTAAAAGTATTATATATATATATTATAATTATTAATATTAAGCTAAAGGTAGAAGAAATTAATTTTATACATATAAAAGACTTTTAATAATTATTATATTCTTATATTAATAAATACATAAATTATTATTCACTTTATTAATAATATATTTAATTCTTTTTTATTATTATTTATAATATTACTATATATAAATTATAAAATTATATATTTAAAAAGGTAATTATTAATATTTCTTAATATAATTTCTTATTTAATTTAATTTATATTAGAGTTTTTTATATTAAAACCTTTTAAAGTATTATATTTAATATATTATTTAATTTATTTAATATTTAATTTTTAATTAATTTTATTAATAATTAATAAGTAATTAATTATATTTACTATATTAATTAAAAGCTAATATTTTTCTTTAAAATTAAATAAATAAAATAAATATATATATATATATAAATAATAATAATAATAGTAAATAAATAATATAAAGATTAAAAATAAATTCTTTTAATACATAATAATAATATAATAAATAAATAAATAAATAATTACTATATAAATATATTTTATTAATTATAAAGCTTTTTAAATCTTTATTTTCTTATAATACTTTTTATTATATTTTTTATTATTTTTTTATTATATATTTTTTTAACATATATATTTTTATAATATATAGCTTTTATTATATATTTTTAATTTTTACTATATATTTTTAATAATTATTATTTTATAATTTATTTTATTATTTTATAATATTAACTTAATAATTTTAAATAAAAAATATAATTTAATAATTATAAAAATAATAACTTATATTTCTAAGTTTATTTTATATAATAATTTACTTTTTTATTACAAGTTTTTAATTTAAAATAATTTAACTTTTTATTTATAATAATCTTATTAATATTAAAATTAATTAATAAAAAAACTTTTTCTTTTTAAAAAAACTTTTATAATTTTATATTATTTAAATAATTTAATAAATATAATTTAAAATAATTAAATTTTAAAAATCTAGCTTTATTTTTATAATAATAATTTAAAAAAAATTATATTTTTATTATTTTAATTTAAATTTATTTTATTTAATAATATTTATTATAATATTTTATTATAATTATTTTTTAATATTAAAAATATTTCTTTTATAATAATTTAATATATTATATATTAAATTATTATAATTTATTTTATTTTTATATTTAAAATAATAATTTATAATATTTTAATATTTTTTTTAATTAAAAATTAAAATATTAAAAAAATAATTATTTAATTATAGCCTTTAGTATTTCTTTTTTCTTTTTATAAATTAATTTTAAGCTAAAGGTATAATATATAATATATAATATATTTAAGGTATTATATAATAATTAATTTAATTAAAAAATTACTAGATTTTTATAAGTAGCTTTTTAAACCCTTTAATTATTATAAAGTACGTTAGCAATGGAATTCTTTTCTTTATTCCGGGGTTTTTTCTTTATTTCTTAGCGAGGCCGCGAGGCTGTAGCTTCAGACTATGCTATAAGACGACTGGACCTTTATGGCTTTGCGCCTATTGCGTTGGAAATCGGAAGAAAAAGAAAAGAGTTTTGGCGAGGTAGGGAGTAGTAGGAAACGGGTTTCCTCCTCGCACCAAATGCAGACCCAACGCAAACACATCTTGATATGCTGCCAGCGCCCGCGATCGCCGACCTGATGGAAAAAGAGGAGCAAATCAACGCTCGACGTGTGGAATAGCAGTATACGCTCAGCCCTATCATAACCCTGCTTGGTTCGCAAATCTGACGCACGGTCCCCGATGCCGGGCTGACATCTGATATCACGTTCGAGTGCCACATCCAATTGGACAGCTTGTATAGAGAAATGATTGATGTCTTGGCCTCATGCTTGTCCCAGCATTGGGCAACTTTGAAGAGACAAACATATTGAAGGGGTGGGGGTGATGGATAGGATGGGATGGGAACTTGTCGTTGCCCCCCTCACTCGAAAGCTTCATGGAAACGTGACATTGGCCGCATAAAAGGTGGTCCCGCCGTTGCAACCCTTGGGCTCATCGAGATGGTAGGATAATAGTGAGGCCACCAATCACAGCCTGGAAACTGGACAGATGACCATTACCTTGCAGCCTGAGGCAAGTTTCAACGTCAAAATGGTTCCATGCCATCGGGAGTTGACATGTACTCCTCTTTGAGCTCGGGACCATCTTGCTGTGAGTTACTGTACAAACGTGATCGGCGCTTCATTTATCTGAAACACGTGGGGTCAATTTATAAGTGCATCCTTGGCTGTGAGCTCGTGAACCTATACTGGTGGTCAGTCAGTATCAGTTCATCTCGTGCTGCCAGCCAGCGGCCGTACGGCTACGCTGCCCAGGGTTCGTCATCCGTTTTGAACAAGCCGCAGAGATACCCCCATCGTTGAGCTCCATCTAGGGTAATAGAAAGTGTTGGTCGTAACGGAGAGGTAAGCCCGAGACTTCATGTACCAATAGAGCAAGCAAGGTGGCCAAGGTGAATGCACCAGAAGTGCCGACCCACCCTTATGGAAATGCTTCTAGGCTGTAGCCTTTTTACCATACACTTCACTTCACTGATGCGAGCGTATCCTCCTGCTACCCCCCCTCAACCAGCCCAGCTCTAGATCGATTCGTTGCATGATGCATTTGACCAAGTGTCTCTCTTATTGGATCGCAGAGTGTGCGTTGGAGGGTGTATGCACTGATCCGTACAGTTTGGAAACTCGTGTGTACGGAATGATGAACCAAATCGACCGTGCCTTTATCATCGGCGACCTTTATCATCGGCGACTTTTATCATCGGCGATGGGCTTCGTCTTCCCATAGACATGTTCCACAAGTCATCCCTCCCCATGCCCCAGGGACCCTAGCAATGGCCTGTTCGATATCAGTGCTCCCTCACGCCACGATGCATCTCTCGGAGCAGACAACGCATCCCCTTTCCGAACCGAAAGCCTCTTGCGTAATATATCCGTAGCAATGTTCGAAAAAGAGAGCGTCCCGGCATCCCGGACTTGTCCCTTCTCATTGCATGACCTCGGGGAGACGTGTAGGTTGAGGAAACCAAAGTTCTTATCTGCACGGCCACGAATTGGTGTCGCCGGGCAGATAACCAGGGGTCTCAAAATGCATGTCAATCAAGAATAAGGATTGCTCGCATGGCCGTTTCCGTTTTGAGCAGAAAAAGATTTGTTGGCGCACGCGGCTCGCAAGCGCGTTATCGTGGTTCGAAAAGTGGCGTCGCGTCAATCATTGCCCTTTGGCGCTTTTTTAGGCATTGCGGCCCGACGAGGCGTAACTTTGGGTCGCTCTTTCTTCACTCTCTCTCTTTTTTGACGGGGATTCTCTTACGGGGAAGGAGAGGAGTCAGCTGAGGCGGGAAGGAGCGGGGAAGGGAAAGAACATGGGGTAACTTGGTAACTTACCGAGTACGGAATCCCTTGGAAGCTCATGCTCATACACACACACATTTGCTCACCTTTTCTCCCCCCCTCTCTCTCCAACAAGCCCTTATTTAGTGGTTTCCACACCTCAATTGCTCAATCAAAAAACGAGGCAATGATCTGGTGGGACAAACGACAAGGAACTTTGCCATCGTCTTTTGTCGATGATCTTTTTCAATGCATGCGGATCGTCAATCCGAAACGGGGGAAAGATGATAGCGGCGGCGCGGTCTGTGCAAAAGCTTGCTAGTATGAGCGAGTAACTGCATCAAGTGGACGGAACCGCCCCTCCGCCCAGAAGGGATTGGTTGGGGTATATGCGGTCTGTCAGCCTGGGGGGAATCGTTGAGTAGTGGTTCTGCAGAACCTCGTCCTAGGCATTATGGCTGAACTTGACGACGGACCATCATGACCTGCTTCCCGAAGGAAGAAGAGACTAGATACTGTCAGGCCATCACGCGAGAAAAAAAACGCAATTTCCCAAGCCAAGCCAAGGACGGATACTAAAAAAAAAGACGGAGCAGAGAATAGAAATTCGAGAGAAATAAAATGGCCTCAGTGCCCAGCACAACTACGACAGAGGTGGTGGAAGAAGACAAGTTTCACGCAGACAAGACCGTCATCAACAACAACAAAGACATGAGGTCCTTTCCCCTCAAGCTTGCGTCCTTTGCCCTCGCGGCGCAGACGTCTTCCCTTGTCGCCCCCGTTTTGGCCCAGGAAAAGCCGTCTCTGACTGAATGTCTGGCTGCTGCAGATGTTCCTTTCGTCGACCCCAACTCTGATACCTGGCTCGAGGCCATCTCGCCGCATAATCTGCGCCTGCCTGTGACGCCTGCTGCCGTAATCTATGCCACCACGACTGAGCACGTCCAGGATGCCGTCTTGTGTGCTCTCGAGGCCGGCGTCAAGGTCTCGGCCAAGAGCGGTGGCCACAGCTACGCGTCTTTCGGCCTGGGCGGTACCGATGGTCATCTCGTCATCCAGCTCGACCGCATGTACGGCGTAACGGTCCGGAAAGACAACACTGCTGTCATCAGGGCCGGTACCAGGTTGGGTTATGCAGCACTCCAGCTCCATGCTCAAGGGAAGCGCGCCATCTCTCATGGCACGTGCCCTAGGTAAGCTTAGACTCCACTGCGATCGACAATACTCCTTTGATGCATGATAACAGGTACTGACCAACTCATGTCGCAGTGTTGGCGTTGGTGGCCACGTGACACATGGTGGCTTCGGTTTCAGCTCACATACCCATGGCCTCGCTCTGGATCTCGTGACAGGCGCCAATGTTGTTCTCGCCAACGGCACCCTCGTGCATGCTTCGGCAACTGAAAACTCGGACCTCTTCTGGGCTATTCGCGGCGCCGGCTCCGGCTTTGGCATCGTCACGGAATTCGAGTTTCAGACGTTTCCTGCACCCGATGAGCTGACATGGTTCAGCCTGGCATCGAACCTGACGCAAGGTGGCAAGGAGCGTGCTGTGCAGCGTTTGCTGGAATTCCAGTCGGTCCTGGAAAGCGGAAAGCTGGATCGAAAGGCAAACATGCGTCTTGAGCTTGGCTTTGGGGACACGCAGACGCTCGAGGTTGTGTACCACGGGACTCGGGAGGATGCATTCAAGGCTGTGGAGCCATTCATCGAGCCTCTTGCTCTCGACAAGGAATCGAACAGGACCAAGATCACCACGGGAGAGTGGATTCCGATGCTGCAGTCTTGGACATACGGAGATCCCATGAACATTACATATCCTTACTTGGGGGTAAGTTGCTGACCAAGTCTCGAAAGCAATTGTGGCACTGCGCTAAGCTCGTCTCGTTTTCTAGCACGACTACGCCTACACATCCAGCCTCATGACAAAACACATCTCGCAAAACGCCATGGAGAGCTTCGTCGACTACTGGTTCGACGTGGCCAGGGCTGAGAACCACCCACCGTGGTGGCTGCAAATGGACGTCCATGGCGACCCAGCCGGACGCATCAGCGAAATACATAGCCTCGAGACTTCCTACATTCACCGAGATAAGCTCTGGCTGTTCCAATTCTCGTCGCCCATGTTGGGCTCCCCCAATACCGAGACGGGCATCAACTTTGTCAAGGGCTTCATGAACAGCCTCAAGGATAAGATGGATGAGAGCGAGTGGGGTCGATACGCCTGCTACGTCGACTCGGAGCTGTCAAAGGAGGATGCGCAGGAGCAATACTGGGGTCAACACGTTGATAAGCTGAGGAGTATCAAGACCAAGTTTGATCCAGCTGATATCTTCCAGAATCCCCAATCTATCTCGCCGGCGAGCAGGCGATGAAGATGAGGAAGGAAGCGGGATTATTTCAAGACATTTCACACACGAAGGTTATCCAGCTTTTGTTTTCACCTTGCTTACCATGGTAGGTGGTCCCATGTACATAGATACGATTATGAAGTCTGATGTTATTAGCAATCATTTCGCATTGTGTCTAGTTCGGGATTCTGATTGTGTGTCTCCATGTCTATCGAAAAGTCAAATGAGCCATGGGGGTTTATCGGACTTTGCCAAGCTTCACCAGACTGTCAGTAATACGGAGTATTACTCCGCAAGATGGCGCCTTGACAAAGACGGCCCCCCACAATTTAAAGTCTAACAAACCGGTAGGCTGCAATCCACGCTCGGACATGCGGACTTTTCTACAACCTTTCATCCATTGTTCCCCCCTTTGACACGCCAGCGCCGCCGCCCACCGGATACAAATCACAGCTACGGAGCAGATGAAGTGTAAACTCGGTACGGGAAGTTAGTATTACGGAGTAGCGACACTCGGACATTCAACGCTGAACCCCTCCGATTTGTGGTTCCCAACTTCCCCCTCCCCCCACTCAATCGTGTCCCAGCCCATTCTGAGTCCGAGTCCGACCGCCCGTTTTCCCAAGCGTCATGTCCGATCGTGTCGGAGGAGAATTGAACCCTCTTACAGTATGTTGTTCCCACACCCTCTTTGTCGAATTAGTGAAGAGAATTGACTGATGAGCCTATTAGTGTGTACGATGTAAACAGCGCAAGGTAAGAAAAAAGGACCCTTTTCCCTTGTGTTTTTTTCAATTTGTTGTTTTACTAAAGTGGGAATTTGACTGCAGATTCGATGTAACCGCGTTATGCCCGAGTGTGACAGATGCAAGATGCAGAAGCTTGAATGCGTTTATCCTGTACGAAAGAAGCGACAGAGCGCACGGCCTGGGAATGGTGCCATGTAAGTTTTTTTTTGTTCTTTTTTCTTTTTTTTTTGTCACCCTGTCTTATTCATGCATCCCAGTTCAATTCATCTATAATGATATTTGAATATCCTTCCTTGGGTGGTGTTTGTCTGACAGATTTGCAAGTGTTGGAAACGATGCTCTCAATGCCATCCTGGACCGGCTTCAGAGGGTGGAAGCTCGAGTCGTGCCTAAACCTCTTGTTCCAGCACACCCCTCTCCTTCGTGCTCGTCTCCTCATCATGGATCCAGCTCCGGAACGTCTCCAGTCGCGCAGGTGCACGCCACCGCGGCTCACGCGCCGTCGCCTGCCGCGGCCAACTACATGTCCAACGCCCCGCGGATAGGACACCAGCTATCATGGCCAGTGTTGTCGTCGCTATCCCCCTCCAATCGGGGACACATGGACGTGACTGCCGTCCTCAAGGATGCCGTAGACGCGGTTCAGCGGTTGAGACTTCATAGGTATGCCGCCCGCGTCGTGTCAGAAGAGATTAGAGTTCCCAAACACTTGGCTCAAACCTGGATAAGCGGTAAGGACTCCCCCCCTTGGTATTGCACATAGTTTTGGAGTAGGACGAATGAATGAATGGATGGATGAAAAGTTGACACTTTGATATTAGAATACTTTGTGCGGACGCCCAAGGACATGTTTGCTGGTCTCGTCGACAGGAAGCTCATTGAAATTCTCCCAGAAATCATCGACTCGCCGCACGTTCACATTGACGCCGCCATCCTGGTCATCTACTGGGCTGTCCTGTTCAAAGGCTGTTCCTTCTCCGGACAGCTGCACATGCTTCAGGAGGAGACGATGAAATGGACCCAGGTCACCTACATGGCCTGCCTCCGCTCCGTTCCTAGTTGGCAGCGAGAAGCCACGGGAACAGTCATGGATCTCGTGGCGTCAATGACAGTTGTAAGTTGTTTCCCTCGTCCCAAGAAATCTCCCTCGCTCGTAAGCTAAAGAAAAGAAAAATTGACTAGGCTCGCGTTGCTGTCGAGTGTTTCGACGAGGAAATGGCCTGGCTCATGTACAAGCAAGGATGCGACTACGCCCAGGGGCTCGGCCTGCACAACCTCGACGGCGGCAGCATAAACGGCCAACTGCACGACCCAAACGCCTCGGACAGCTTCCGGAAGGGCTTCTGGGAGATACTCCACGGCGATCAGTTCTTCCGGCTCATCTTCAACAAGCCGCCGACCATCACCGGGGACCCCTGGAAGGTCAACCTCCCTCAGCTCAACACCAGCGACCAGGCCGTGCCCGAGGCCTTGGAGACGATTGCCTTTCTCGTCAGCTCCCGCCTCACCATTGTCCTGATCCAGTTCTTCGCCATGCTGGATGAGCACGAGGCGTCTGGCAACATGGAGCAGGTACCTCTCCGGACGGAGAAGATGTGCGAGGAGCTGCTGAGCTTGTTTGAGGAATGGAATCTGGTCAGTCTCGAAAACATGATTCGGCCCCCTTCTCTCTCTCTCCTGACACTAAATACGTGATGCGTGTAGCACAAGTTGGCCGACGTCCCTCGGGACGCTCAAAACATCTGGCAGCTAGGGGATATCGCCTTGAACGGGTACACGTGCGTCGTCTTCATGATACGCAAAATGGCAGCCCTGGACTCGCGCTCTCCCGAGCCCATCACGACCGACTCGGACGTGCCCGACTCGCCCATCGCGCTGCAGGCGGCACGAACCATTGTGGGCATCATGGCCGGACTGATGGACAGGTACTCCGTCTCGGCCACCGTTTCGGGGACGTTTGGCATCTACCGCGCCTACGTGTCCATCGCCTACGTGGTGCGGCACATACTCGACGCGCCCGACGTCGCGCCGTACGAGGTCGACGTCAAGCGCATGCTCGCCATCGAGGACGCGCTGGGCCGCATCGTCAGGACGGACAAGGACTTTATGCCGCTGGCGAGGGCGGTGCAGGGCCTCAACCTGGAGTTGGCCAAGAAGGCGCGTGAGGTGGTGCCTCGCAGCAACCAGCGCGCGCCAACGGAATGATGAGAACGAGGTGCGCGAATTGTAATAGATAATGGTGGTAGATTTTACTTGTGAGTGAGAACCTGGACTAACGGGAATACGATAGAAGGAAGAGAGAAAAGGAAACACGGCAAACTATTTTAGACCATGCTTATGACGCTCCCCCTTTTCTCTTCCTGTTGATGCATGTGCGGTATTCCGTCACGCAAAGACATCTTGACATGGATATCATCCACGAAGCTGAACCACCACCACTTTTCAGACCACTGTTTTCGCGTCCTATCCAGCTCAATCTGTGAAAGAAAGAAACATTAGCAACGGATCTGAGCAAAAGCGGGCAAAAAACACTCACATTGTACCTGCTGAAAAGCATCGAAGTAACCTTGTGCAGCTCAACGGTAGCCATATTCCTCCCAACGCAGATCCTTCTCCCGCCCCCAAAAGTGAAATCGCAATCCTTCATCCGCTTCAACCTAGCCGCGTACGCTTCCTCCTCCTCCCCTTTGCCCCTCAGCCACCTCTCGGGCCGGAACAGCTCTGCGTCGTCGCCGTAGACGTCCCTGTTCCGCGACGACACCCAGGGGTTGATGCCTACTTTCGTCCCGGGGGGCAGGACCCGGCCGTCTGGTAGGGCGAGGCCCGACTCAGGGACGACGCGCTCGAGGACGCCGGTGATGACGGGGTGCATGCGCTGGGCTTCCCTGATTACTGCGTCGAGGTAGGGGAGGTCTTTCGTCTCGGAGTAGAGGGGGGGAAAGGAGAGGTTTGCGGCGTCGAGCTCGGCTACGAGGGTTGAGTGGACGGTCGGGTTTGTTAGGGTGTACCATGTTATTGCTTTTTGGACTATGGCTGTTGTGTCGCCTCCAGCTAGGACCTGCAATGCGTTAGAGTAAGGGTTTTACACGCGAGAGAGAGGGGGGAGAGAGAGAGACATACATTCATCATAACATAACCGACAATCTCGTTGTTCGTCACAGTGTCAGGAAACTGCTCCTTGGCCTCGAGAAAGTTGTCGAGAAAGTCGCCGTGGACCTGCTTCTCCGAGGCCGCGGACCGCTCCACAATCTTGCCGTAGCTGTAGGCGGCGGCGTGGTCGAACGTGGCGAACTTGATTGGGCAGTACTTGTTCTTGCCCAGAAGGCGGTCCAGGATGGGCATTTGACCTATCTGCGGATTGTCAGTTGTGATGAAAAAGGTGTTGTCAGTTGGTGGAGATGAATAGGGGTATTGTTAGTTGAGGAAGATGAATAGGGGGGCGTATTTTCAGTTGATGGGGACGATAGAGGGGGGAAAGGGGGAAGAGATGAGAGGAAATACAACTTACGCAGCCGAGATAACGCATAATGGTCTCTCCTGTGTGAATCATGTTTTGGACGTCTGAGCCCGTCTTGAGGAAGCCGAAATCCTCGCTGAACGTCATTTGCCAATCCAGATCCCAGGCAGCTAAAAGGAGAAGGGGATTTCCCGTTAGCCCCTTTTGCATTTTACATTGTTACAGCAACGCAGGTGGGATTTTCGGAAAACAAGAGGCAAAGGAATAAGAAGAACAAGAACAAGAAAAGAAGAAGAAGAAGATAATGATGAAAAAGATGAAGGACAATTGGACACTCACCATACTCAATCCACTCAGCAAGGTCGGCCGTCGTCCCGGCGCTGTTCCCGTCGATAAACCGCCCCTCCAGCTGCCGGCACAGCGCCCCGACCATGTTGTCGAGCAGGTGCTCCTTGGCCAGGATGACGTCCATCTTGAAGTACTTTTGGTAGGGCCTCATGTACCGGGCGTGAAAGTAGTTGTTTCTGGTAGTGAAGACGCTCTCGACCCTGTGGCCGTTGTGGATGGTGTCTCCGACTTGGTAAAAGTCACTCTGTGATCAAGTCAGTAAAGCAAGCACACCAGAGAACACATGTATCACATCAGAAGAAGCATGTATCACCAAAGGTTTGTAGTACTAACCTTGACAAAATCACCGCGGGTAGAGTACACAGTCTTGAGCAACTCGGGATCGCTCAGTATCACCATGTCCGGCCCGATGCGGACCGCCGGCCCCAGCTCGTCGTGCAGCCTCCGGTGCGACCTCGTCTGCGTCGTCCTGTAGTAGTCCAGCAGCCGCCACAGGTTGGTGTACCTCGCCGCGAGCGGGCCGGGGAAGCTCCTCAGGGGGTCCGTGAGGTGCCATATGACGCATCTACCTAGTAGGAGGAGCACCGTGACCAGGACGACGGCCGTCAGGAGGGGTGGCGTCTGGCCGCCGAGCTGCGTCAGCCATTCGACTGCCGAGGTGAGGGTCATTTCCTTCAAGGGAGAAAAGGTGGTTTTGTCTGAGAGTATAGATGCTGTTTTCTTTGCTTTGACTGGCAGAAAGGGAAGAAGAATGGGGAGTGTGTGTGTGATTTACACGGCAAAGATGAATAGAAAAGTGAAATGAATGAGAGAGAGACGATGAACAGAGCAGCTGGTAAAGACTCTTACATACAATCTCTCTCCGCAGCAAAGATAGCAAAGAGAGAGCCATCTTCTTTCCAAGTATTACGTATATGCAGGGGGGCAAACCCCTTCAATCTTCCGAGTTGAGTAGTTCAAAGTATTTGAATAATAAACTCGTTAATTAATTAAGGAAGAAAGTCTAATCTAACTACGGAAATTATAACGCGTATTAACTATCTATATAGCTAGTAATATAGTCACGTAATTAAATATATAACTAATCGCTATACTAGCTATATATTAATTACTAGCCTATTTATATAATTCTAATACTCTTATTTAAATAAAGTAATAGTATTTAATATTTAGTTTTTCTTTTAGTAATTATGTAGCTTTAATAAAACTATATATAAATTATTTTAAGGAAACTATATAGAAAGAATATTTACTATATTATTATAATTATTATATAGTTTTTTTTTTATAAATAGCTTATATTATTATTATAATAATCTTTCTCTATATATTTAAATCTATTTCTTTTTAATAATTAGTTTTCTTAAGGTAGCTTACTTAATTAATTCGAGGCTTATATATCTTATTTTCTTTTCTTATTAATTCTATAGCCTTATAGCTTTATATAGTCTTTTTTAACTAGGGTATTATAATTTACTATAATTCTATTCCCTTAAGATTTCTTTTTTTTATATATTTTCTATAGTAGCTACGTATAGTCTTTTTAATTTAAGGTATTATAGTTTATTATAGTTTTATCCCTTTAAGACCTTTCCTCTCTATAGATTTTCTATAGTAGCCTTATATAAGCTTTTAGTTTAAAATAGTATTCCCTTAAGACTTCTTTTCCTTATATATTTTCTATAGTAGCTTTATATAGTCTTTTTAATCTAAGGTATTATAGTTTACTATAATTCTATCCCTCGAGACTTTTCTTTTTTATATATTTTTTATAGTAGCTATAAATCTTTATATATATTATATATATTTACTTTACTTTATAAGGTAATATATAATTTATTATTAAAGTTATTTATAGCTATTATATATATTCTCTTATTTAATATATAGCTTATAGTATTATAAGCTATAATATTATAGTTTTACTAGCTTTCGATTTTTATTTATTAATATATTCCTAATACTTTATAGAAATACTTAAAGTCTATATATAATAATATTTTTATTAGCTTAATTATAGCTTATTTATATATTAGCTTATATTAAATATTAATTTTCCTAACTATTTATTTTTCTTAAATAAAGTATATATAGATTTTAATATATTTTATTTAAATATAAAACTTAAGGTTTTTTAATAAAGTAATTACTTTTTAATTAGTATTATAAGTAATAATTAATAAGTTATTATTTTAAGTATTAAATTTATTTAATAGCTAATATAATTAAATTACTTTTTTAATTATTTATATTTAAGCTTTATATTTTATTCTATAAGTAAAATATATTATAATTATTTATATTTTTAACTATTAGCTAATTATATTATTTTTAAAATTAAATATATACTTTATAATTAATTATTATATTATTAGGTTTTTTATTTAATTTATATTAATCTAGCTTTTTTATTCTTTAAATAGCTTTTTAAAGCAAAGTCTAAGTTAAATTATATTATAAAAATAATATAAGATTAATATAATAATTATAATATATTACCTTATTAAATTTAATATATAATAGCTATAAAGTAATATAGTAAATATTAATTTTAATCTTATATTTAATATTATATATATTAAAGATTTGATTACTTAAGTATATTAATATTTTACTTTTTTATTTATTATATAGTTTAACTTAAATAGTTTAATATTTATTATTTATAGTAGTATTAAGATAGGTTTTAATTTATTTAAATTGAGTTTTTATAATATTTTCTTTAAATATACTTTCTCTGGCGGGTTAATCTTGAAAAGTGTTTGCTTCAAACTTTACCTATTTTCTGCTTAGCTTTTTTAAAAAATTATAAAGTATTTAAACTTATATCTTAAGGGATTATTTTAAGCTATATAATACTTTAATAAATTTCTAAACTCTTTATATATTATTATTAATTTCTTATAGCTATTTAATATAAATTTCTTTATTAATTCTACTATAGAGGAAAGCTATAATAATATTTATTTATTTAATTTCTAAGTTTAATACTATAGTAATTATAAAGAAAGCTTTACATATTATTAATTTAATAATTAATATAAAAGTTTTATTATAATTAAGTCTTTAGTATTATTTAAAACCCTATATAATAAAGTATATTTTATATTAGAATATTTTACTTTATATATTATATTTAATCTTATATATTAATTTCACTATAAATAGTATTTTCTTTATTAATTTATTTATAAGTTTAAATTAAATATCTTTACTTTTTTAATTAATTTAAATTTAATATTTATAGCTTTTAATTATTTATCCTATTAGGGGCTTATTTTTATTTAATAAATAGTTTTTAACTTATTTTCTTTAGTCTTTAATATTACGAGACTTAAGGTAGTATAGAAAAAGTAAAATTCTTAATATTATTATAATTCTTTAATAGTTAGAGTATAATGCTTAGTTTTTCTTAAAACTTTATAATTTATTAAATAGCTTAATAGTTTACTTTTATTTAATTATTAAAAAAAATATAATTTTTAATAATTACTTATAGTAATTAATTATAATAATAATATAATTACTTTAATAATTTAAGTTATATTTATTTTATTTACTTATAATTTAATTAATAATATTATTATATAATTAATTATATAATTAAATATATATTTAAATATATAAATAAGTAAATAGTTAGGAAAATCCTATAGCTTAAGTTTACTTTACTTTAAATTTACTTATATAATAATAATAGTATTTATTTCTAAAGTAATTAATATTAGCTTATTTTATTTTATAATTAATAATATAATATTACTATTTTTTATTAAATCTAAAGTATAAGTAAGTATTAATAATATAGTATTTTTTAATATTAAGTAAGGAAGTTAAGTTATTATTTTTTATTAATAATAAGGTAAGGTTAATAATAATTACTTTAATAAATTATTATTATTAATTTAATAAAATATCTTACCTTTAAATTATTATTAATTTAAAAGTATTATAATATTTTAATTCTTTTTATATATTTATTTATTAAATATAATATTATTTATTATAAAGATTCTTTTATTATTATTAATTATAATATAGCTTATTATATTATTATATTTAAATAGTTTATACTTTTTATTTTATATCCCTACTTTTTTTATTTTTTAATATTTTAAATTATATAGTAAAATATAGCTAGGGCTTTTAATAACTTATAAGTCAGTAATATCTAGCTTTTCTCTTTATTATACTTTATAAAAGGTCTTCTTTAAATATTAACTTAAGTATTTATTTTATATATATATTATTACCTTTAAAATATATAATTAAAATTTAGCTAGTATTATATTAATTAATATTATTAGCTTTATTATTTTAATTATAATATAAGTAAGTATTTTAATTAAATTATTTAACTAATATTAATTAAAGTTTATTACAGAGATTTTAAATTTTTTATTTTAATAGAAGTTTTAAATAATTTAAGCTATATTTTCGCTTATTTAATTAAAATAAAGTAATTTATACTATCTTTCTAACTTTTCTTTTTCTTTTAATAGTTTTTAAAAAGTCTAAAAGAATTTAGATTTTTTTTAATACTTTTATTTATATAAATAATATAAAATTATTAATAAAGATAATTTAATAATATTCTTTATTAATCTTAAAGTAAAGTAAATTTATAATATTTATATAAAGAGATTTAAAGGAATAGGCTTTTTTTAATATTATAAATATAAAGGTACTTTTTTATTTTCTTTATAATATAGCTATTATAGACTTTATAAGCTTTTTATTATTTAATTCTAATAAATATTATTTAAAATATATAAATATTTTATTTATTAAATTAAAATTAAAGTTAATAATAAAAAGTATTAAGAAAGTAGTTTTTACTATCTTGAGTTAATTAATTATATAGATATTAAATACTTTCTTTATAGTAAATATAATTTTCTTACTTTTTTTAATAATAGCCTTATCTTTATTTTTTATAAATATAATTTAAATTTTATATTTAATAATTAAAAAATTAAAATAAAATTAATATTAATTTTTAAATTAAAAAATATATTTATAAGGTTAATAGTTTAAAGTCCCTATAATATAATATATATTAATATATATATTTCTTTTCTTATTAATTTAGCTATATTTATAATACTTTATATTTTTAACTTATTATATAACTTTAAGTCTTAGAAATTATTTTATTTATTAATATAATATAAAGATATATTATTATTTAAAATAAAAATATCTTAAAAGGTGATTTTAAATAATAATACTATAAGTAGGAAATTATTAATATTATATTTATTTTTAAAATATACTTTGAAGTAAATAGCTAAAATTATATATTTATAATCTTTAAGAAAGTAAATAAAGTATTCCTATCTTTATCTTATTTTTAATATATTTTATAATAATTATATAATTATTATTAATTATTAAATCTATAGCTTATCTTACTATAAATTAAATATTTACTTATTCCTTAAGATTTTATTATTATAATAATATTAATTTATTATAATTATTTTATATTTCCTTTTTATATAATTATATTAATAATCTTACTAAATATTAGCTTTTTAATAATTATTTTATTAACTTCTTTATTAATTAAATTATATAAGTAAAGGAATATATTAATAAATTAATTATATTTTAAATTTAATTTAATAAAAAACTAATTAATAAAATTAATTCTTTTTATTTTTATTTTTTATTAATAATTATTAATTTATTTCTAATATATAAAAGCTTTATAATATATTTTTTAATATTTTTATAATTTTTAAAATAAGTATTATTAAAGGTAATAAAAAGCTTTTTAATATAGGTTCCCTTATATAAATAGTATTTTTTTAATACTTTAAGTATTTTTATAATATTAATCTCATTTTATATTAACTTTAATATAGTAAACTTTAGTCTTCCCTTTATAACTACATAAGTATAATTATAAAAATCTTTCTAATTTATATTACTTTTTAAAAAAAAGTCTTTTCTATATTTAAATAGCTTAATATAGCTATAGATTTTAAAGAAGATTTAGATATTATTTTTTTAAATAATTTAATTAAATTAAATTTAAATAGCTTAATTAATAAAATAAAGGAAATAATAAATTAATTATTTATAGAAAATATAATAAAAGATATTTTTTTTAATAAATAGCTTTTTAGATTTAGGTTTTTTTTTAATATTTATATAAAATAAAAATAAATAAAATAACTTTATTATAATAAATAGTATTTTATTTTTAATAGTAATTTAATATTAAGTCTTTAGAATTTATAAAAAATTAATAATTAAAAGTTATTAATTTAATATTTAAAAAGAGTTTTATTCTTTTAGATAAATATTAAAATAATATTATAAATAGTATATATAGTAAGAAATAATTATATAGCTATATATTATATTTTAAATAATATATTATAATATTATTAATATTCTTTAAGCTTATAACCTATTTAAATAATAAACTCATTAATTAATTAAAGAAAAAGTTTTAATCTAGCTATAGAAATTATAATATATCTTAACTATCTATATAGCTAGTAATACGGTTATATAAGTAGGCACGTGACTAATCGCTATACTAGCTATATATTAGCTACTAGCCTATGTGCGCAATTCTAACATAAAGGACGTTTCGCTTCGCACATTACCGAAACCCCGGGGCCGGTCTGGAGAATCGCACCATCTTGTCGTTTGTATGCATACAATACCACCAGTCTAGAGCACGTTGAAGACCATCCCCTCATCCTATGCCGGCCATCTCCGTTCGTTCTTTTCTTCTCCACAGGAAGATACCAGAAATGGCCAAACCTTTGCAAGACTGAAGCTGAAAATAGGCCCCCTTGCATTTGGTTTTCCCTCTCCCCGGACTGTCAAGGCACAGCAGAAGGCATTGCCAGAAAACAATGTTTTCCACCTGGGTTTCTTGCCATGGGCATGTTCTGTCCAGGTACCCCGTATTCAGCGTTCGGCTGATAACAATGGCCAAACGTGTACCCCGCCAACAACCAACAGAATCATACCCCTGTCGCAACGGAGAATGTAACATCAAGGCAGTCAAAGACGGACGAAACGGCGCTCAATGCCCCGGAATATAGCAACGCCAAGAGCTCCTTATCCTACCCCATGACAAATTGCTACACCACAGATAGTGCCAAACGGACGTTTGCACGTATACGTATTCCGTACTCCGTACGTTTGCCCCCCAAACACCATCGGTCAACAGGGATGTGTGTGTGTGATGTTGCACTTTAAAGATCCACAGAAATTCAATCCGGCAGAATCGCCAACTGCAGCTTCTCATCTCCCATGCAGCCCGTCACCGTTTCTCCCTAAATCGGTTGGTTGTGGTCATCTTGGCACGTCTGAGAGTCGGAGCTAATAAAACTCAGAATGCAGGCCAGGCCAAACACGACACACCTTTCATTGTCTCTGGTTAGTCTAGGCTTTTGAGCCATCACACGTTACTCCACCTACCTGCATAGAACCCAGCATGAAGTACATTCATCGTATTTCCAAGATTGATTGATATTTTCCTGCAGTGATTGTTTCTGGTGGCGAAAAATGTTGCGACGTATTGATTCTACAGACTGTTAGTGATGCGGCATTATGTGACCATAGAGGAACGTTTCTTTGCTGACATTGAGAAGTTCGCAATATCCATCATCTGATCGTCTTGATTTTGGGGGGGCATCCATTTGACTCGTTGCTGCATCACTCTAAAGAGGAAATTGCGCTTCGAAAAAAGAGCTGAGACACCATGAGGCACAGGAGAATCCTTTCGAAAAAGAGAGAGGAGGGGAAATAAATACAAACTACCTACCGAGTGCACCGTAATAGTCCAGAGAAGATGTCAGGAGGAGGAAAGAGAAGACAATTACCCCACCTGCCCAACAAAGGTCTAGCCAGCATTAGCGGAGAACAAAGCAGCCAATCAGGGGCGCTCGGGAAGATCCCTGTCGGTCCCTCCCGGGGAAGGAGCATCCCTGTCAAAGCCACCAGTCACGTTGGATCCCCTCGAAGCAGCTAAGACTCGAAGAAGATGTAGTGACCCGCCTTCTTAAGCACAACCCGGTCCCTCTATAAGAAGTGTGTTGTTGGTACATGTAGCATCATGCCAATTATCGTATAAGAGAAGTACCTCTTATCCGTTGCTTTGCCGAGCCTTCCTGATCAATCACGGCCCCTGTTCATCAGCTCGTGACATCCTTGAGGCCTTAGCGGCTTCGAGGGATTGAGTGTTGCATGGAGTATGGAGTATCCTAGTTGCATGCATCTGACATGGAAAGAATATGCTAAGCATCGACGATCGAGAGCGAGCGCGATGAAATTCTAGATCGAGACTATTTTTTGCATGTGCATGATGAGATCGGTGATGGCTCGTGTACGGAGTACATAAAGGCGGCTTTGCTGATGGACATGACCAGATGATATATCCGTAGGAAACTATAGATATAGATAGGCCTTGCCATTATACTCAATCAGTTCAAACTTCATTCATGAGGAGGATTAAAAAGCATGTGCCTTGATCAATAGATTCAGGTATCTCACAAAGCTCCACTGGCTGCGTGGGAATCGGACAATTTTGGACTGCGTGGTTGACTTGCGTATTCATGCAGGTATTCATTTTCTGGTTTCACATTGATCCAACCAACACTTGACATTAGATTGATAAAACATGTTCTCCATCGAAACCGGCCGAGAACCAAAGCTAACCGGACAGGTCTTTGCCACTAGTACCTAAATTAATAAGGAGGAGGCCCAAACGCAAAGCACGCAAAACACACGACCAACGTTCCCCGTCCGGGATGTGGGTTTGCCGAGACAAGTTAAAAAGGCAAGGGGGAGAGACTTTACATGGAAGAAACGCACCTATTCGAGAGAGAGAGAGAGGGGGGGGGGGAGACGAACGGTTAAGACGTTTGAGAGCAAAAGCTAAAAAAGACGAATAGCAGGGGCGGGATGGAGGGGGGGTTTTACTGATCTTGCTTACGTCTTGTACTTTTTTCAAGGAAGGAACAATTTGTTAGGCGTTTGCTGCGCCCAACCAACCAGCCAACCAACCCCCCCTGTTAACTTTCTTTTTCTTCATTCTTCTTTATTTCCGCGTTGTCCAAGAGACAATTCCATGATGACATTATTTCTCTGTGCGTCGAGGCCACACGCTATGCCGGGGTTCCCCATTTCTTTACTACTGCAAGACTCGAGATTTCCCAATGACCTGCTGCTGCCCAAGCCCAGCCTATTAAAGATGACCAAAGAACATGCATCGCTTAAGCACCGTTGACATATATCATCGAACATCTACTCTTCCCAAATGTAGGATTTTGTTCCCCCAAAAAAGAAGGCCTTGCAATTATCTATTTCCCCCCTTCCTTAAGAAAACACCATGAGCTCGTACGGCGGTAGAGGTCTGATGCTCAACGGCGTGCTCTGGGCAGAGACGGTCGTGGCGGGCATCTTTGTCCTTTTGCGATGCTATACCCGTCTTTTCATCGTACGCAGCTCAGGACTAGATGATCTATGCCTTCTTCTTACGTTGGTGCGTTCAAACCTCGCCTATCCTAAACACTACAAAACTATTCTAACACTCTTTTTTCGTAGATCCTCCTCATCCTTTACTCCGCCCTCATCACTGTGGGAACAACCTATGGCATCGGGCAGAAGCAGGCCGACCTCGCGACAATGGAAGACTTCGTCAACGCAGTCAAGTACGAGATCATCGCCCAGGGCTTCTGCATCTTCAACCTCGTCACCGCCAAGGCCTCGGTGGGCTTCCTGCTGCTGCGCTTCGCCGGGCACAGGTGGCACCGGTGGGCCGTGTGGTTCTGCATCGGCACCAACGGCATCATGGCCTCGTGGTGCACCGTTGCCGTCTTCATCCAGTGCTTGCCGATCCAGAAGACGTGGAACAGGACGATTCCGGGGAACTGCTGGCTCGACTTTACCACTGTTGGCATTGTGACTTCCGGTATGTTCTTCACTATGCTCCCTCTCTGTAAGAGACTTGGTGCTAAGAATTGAGTAGCTTATGCCGTTGCCGTTGACTTCATCCTCGCCATCATTCCCATATTCATCGTTTGGGACCTGAATATGAAGAGAAAGGACAAGGTCCTTACAGTTGTCAGTCTAGGAATAGGCATATTGTAAGTTCACTTCCACAGAGATGGATTAGCAGCTAAGAACCAAGGCTAAAACATAAATTTGTAGTGCAGGTATCTGCGGCATCATGCGAACGACAGCATTGACGAGCATGGCATCTTTTGATGAGTACATATGTAAGTAAAAAAAGGTCCTAGCGCAACTACATACATAACATGCATAGCTAACAAAGGCCACAGACGACACGGTAGACATGCTCATCTACTCTGGCACCGAAAACTTTGTCCTCGCCGTCTGCGCATCCATCCCCGTCCTCCGACCGTTCTACGCCAAGGTCGTCCGAGGGCAGCTCTACGGCGAAGGCTCCAGCGGCAAGTCGGGCTCGTACAAGATGGGCACCTTTGGCGGCTCCGGCGACGCGGAGAGGAGCCTGGGGAGGGACGCGGACCGCAGCGGCGGCGGTAGGAAGGGCCAGGGGCTCAACACCAGGATCTATGCCGAGCTGGTCGAGACGGGGCATCACGGCTCCGAGGAGGAGATTCTCAGCAGCCGGGACAGCGGTTGCCACCCTGTCGCCGACGATCAGATATTGCGACAGACGGAGGTTTCTATGCAGATTTCCAACGAAAGCGCACCGCAGCAGAAACAGATGTCTTTTTATATTCCGTGAGCGAGGGTTTTAATTTCTTTTTTTTTCTTTTTTAGGATATCACTTCAGGAGAGGGGAGATGAGACAACTGAGCTTGGATTCATCAGTCTTGAGATAAGCAGGGAAATACGGTCGGGCATTTTCAGATGCATTTTCAGGAGCATTTTACGGAGGGCATTACTATTAGGCAATGATACCCCAAGAGAACCAACATGGGTTCTACGACAGGCGGGCAGGCAAATCGGACGGCGGTTTCTTTCGAATTTAGCAAGAAGAAAAAAGGACACAAAGTACGCAAAGTACGCAAAGTACGCAAGAAATAAATAAATGAGTTATGAATAGTAAAATTGATTTCAACAGATTTTCCTGTTCGGTGTGACATTGATGTGCTTGTTGAAACGAGGAAGGGGGAGTGGAAAAGCAAGCGCTTCATCATGTATAATAGACCGTATTATACATCAACCTTGCATAAGCGCGTGATGTGATACGTCAAACGGCGCGTAACATCAGCACTAATTATTAGACTTGGGAAAAAGGAAAAAAGAAGAAAGAAAAGAGAAAAAAAGAAAAAAGCGTTGGTTCGATTCCCCCCATTCGCCACACCGTTGCCTCATCTGGACAGATAAACGGGTGTTGAAGTTGCCTCGGCCCGTTTTCACGGAGGCCAGAATAGTGGCAGCGGTTGCATAGACAAGATGTTTCATGGCCAATCCTGTCATCGGATATTCCATATCTTGAGAATGCCTTGATTGGATGAGTATCTATCAAGCACTTACAGTGCCAGTCTGATGATTGTCATTGTACAAAACTGACTGAACGTCTAAGTACGGCCATTCACATCGACAAAGCAGATTATTAAACTGCCATCATCATAGCTATTGAGAATGTAAATCGAGGTCGTCTTCTTTTAGTGAATAAAGACTGTTGAGTTTGGGACATCATGATATTGCCTTGATGGCATCATCTACAGACATAGGGTAGTCAGAGCGAAGCGTGATGGCTCGCTAGCAGGCTTAATGGCCAATCACGTAGGGCTTTGCGTGCTGACGGGGAAATTACCCCCACCTTCCTTTGCGGGACCTGACCCTGAACTTCACCGACTTTGATCACAAGTTCTCATCTCACCTACTCACTACGCCTCTCTCTTGAAACTTGTAGTAGTCTTTGTAGCTCATACTAAAATTCATACTACAACATTGTGGTTTGATTTTTCAACTGTCGCGTCGTCGGTAAGCAAACAATATGTCACATCTTTAATTTGCCACGAAACAAGCGGGAAAACGCTAACCTCTACCAAAGACAATTCCATCCGCCTCTTGAGCTTATTCTTCTTCTTTCAATAAGGAAGATTTTTATCAAAAGAAAAGCCAATCACCCCAAAGATGGCCGGATCTGAACCCAGAAAGACGCCCATCGAGGCCCCGGAGCCGGACTGCAAGCCGGCAGCCAAGTCGGACCTGACGGCGGACCAGCAGACAAAGTACGAGGCCCTCCTCGAAAAAGCAAAAGCCTTCACCGAAGTGGACTGCCCCAAGGAGCCCTCCAAGTCCGGCCCCCTGGCGGACCGCGAGCGCGCGTGGCTCACGAAGGAGTGCCTGGAGCGGTACCTCCGCGCGACCAAGTGGGACGTCAACGAGTCGGCCAAGCGCCTCCTCGGCACGCTGGCCTGGAGGCGCGAGTACGGCCTCGACGACTTCACGCCCGAGCACATCTCCCCCGAGCAGGAGACGGGCAAGCAGGTCATCCTCGGCTTCGACAAGCTCGGCAGGCCGTGCCAGTACCTTAACCCCAGCCGGCAGAACACCGAGGCCGGGCCGAGGCAGATGCACCACCTCTTCTACATGGTCGAGCGCGTCGTCGACCTCATGCCCGCCGGCGTCGAGACGCTGAGCCTCCTCATCAACTTTAAGCCTAGCAAGTCGAGGCAGAACACGAGCGTGCCCATATCCACGGCCCGCGAGGTTCTTCACGTGCTGCAGAATCACTACCCCGAGAGGCTAGGAAAGGCCCTCATCATTAACGGTACGTAATCCAAGAAAAGAAAAGATGCTACATATGTCATATCTAAGTGCAAAAAAAAACTGACTCGCGCTCTTAGTGCCTTTTGTCGTCTGGGGCTTCTTCAAAATCATCACCCCCTTCATCGACCCCATCACCCGCGAGAAGCTCAAGTTCAACGAGGACATGAAAAAGTACGTCCCCTCCTCGCAGCTCTGGAGCGCCGACTGGGGCGGCGACCTCGACTTTGAGTACGACCACGACGTCTACTGGCCCGCCCTCAACGAAATGTGCCGCCAGCGCCGCGAGGAGCGCATCCGCCGATGGGAGGCCGCCGGCAGGGAGGTTGGCGAGAGCGAGGAGTACCTCCGCGGCGGCACCGACGTCAGCGCCAAGGGCGTCAAGTACGAGCCCGGCAAGGTCGCGGTGGACGAGGTTGCCGAGAAGCTGGCCGAGCAGAAGCTCGATGAGGTGAAGGAGGAGGTCAAGGCTGAGGACGCGCCTGTTGCGGCTTAAGAAGCCGGTTCTGGAATAGATTTCCTTTTTTTCCCCCATGTTTCGTTGTCGACTTGCGATTGAGATGGAGACAGATAGAGAGTCATATACTTTTTGGCGGTAATTAGACGGACGGCAAAAATCATATTAATAGGTTGGCATCATCACCGGAATTTGGACGAGGAAACGGTTCATATTGGAAATCATCTTGATGCGCGCACGTGCGGACTAGGGAGGATATCCAACCAGGCATCATGGCTGGCATCTGCAAAGACTAAAGAGGTGAACGCAGTTGACCAGAATTAAAGTCAATATGAGACTTTACTCTGCAAATAGCAGATGAGTAAAGAAAAACACAGTCATGACTAGAAGATGCGTAAGAGGGAATAGTAGGAGGAAAACACACACCCCTCGATCACCCTATCTGCTAGACCAAACTGACTAACTGACTGACTGACTAGCCCAGGTTAATCGGTTGACTAATCGGTTGACTGACCGACTGACGAAAGAAGACCCCTGACAGGGCTTATAAGCAAAACAAAGAGGTTGATCAAACGTGCATATAAATAACTCCTAGTCTGATTGCTTAATCTCTCTCATCACCCTGAATTAGGTATTGGGCCTAGATATAAGCTCAGCCGGTTTACGACGGCTGTCTTAACAGCATTCCATTCATGACGGTAGCCAGAACGTTGAAAAAGCGTAGTCCATGTTTGTTCATTCGCGGGCTGCGTCAGCAACTAAAAGAAAGTTCTTAATTTCACGGGACAGGGGATAAACTTTGGTACAGGCACATGAATGTAATCGAGTATATGCGATATCGAAGACTTGATTATCTTTTAGATTTTAGTGAATATGGTATCAGGTGGCTCTATGGCCCCTATAACGAACTAGCTGTCATCGATTTGGGGCGACCTTCTCCGATAAATCTTAAATACGCAATCTTCGTTAACGCGCACTCCGCCCTTTACAACGCGTTGAATGCCTCTGAACCTAAGCTCATATCTCAGGAGAAAGGCAGGAATAAACTTCTAAAGCTCCATTATGGCAATCTGCTTGCCCAGGCACGAGCGACGCCCGAATCCAAAGGTCGAGAGGTGTTTCTCTATTTCCCTTGCCCGCTTAGGCTCTAACCATCTCTCAGGCTGGAACTCGTCTGCGTCCGAACCGAAGATTTCTGAGTCGCGGTTTACGAGCTAAGGAGGAAAACTCACTTCTGTGCCCTCGGGAATGAATTATCCGCAGATAATCTGCCTACCTTTAGGAATAAGACGAGGGAAAAGGTTGGGCGCCGGTGGATCAAGTCGAAGGCTCTCTATCAAACACGCCCTGTAGTACTTGTAGTGCGATTTGATCTCAGCGCATTGAGGTATCTCAGACAGCCCTATAGACCTAGCTGCCTCGTCAAGTTCTGATATTACTTTGTCGTAGACCTTGGGATGCTCCGATAGATGAACTAGAAGGTTTATAAAAGCCGTAGCTGTTGTGTCCGCACCGGCAAAGAGGATCAAAAGAGTCTCTGCTCTTACAAAATCTAGCGATAGCGGTTGCCCATTGTCCCTCGCGTCGATAAGGCTATGAGCATATGTTAGCTGGATATACCATAGCGTGCTGTGCTAAGCAGGAATACCCTTGCAAGATGTCGTTTCGGTGACCTGGCATATTGCTCTTTAGATTCTCGAAGCGTTGTGCTATGAAATTATCGCGGAGGCGTAAAACCTTTCCGATACTATAATCATGGCTCGGATTAGTAACCACATACTTCCAAAGGAATGTCGTCTTCAGCTAACTTATTACCAGGTGGAGCCTCGCCATGATCCTAAAGGGTACTAATCTATTACAGAAACCTTAGATGGCTCCCTAGAGGTCCTCGTTAGCTTTAATAAATCTAAGTAATTTACCGAACGCTAGGTCTGTGATTATATCGTAAGTAAGAAAGGCTATACGGTTTACGAGATCGACCTTTTGCCCGTCTGCTACTTGTTAAAGCTTGGCGAACTAAGCGTGACCTTGTTTCTCGATGATGTCTTCTAATTCTTCTTTCCTATCTTTAGGCTTATAAGCCGCTTCGACGAGCCTCCGGACTCGTGATTGATGCGAGTCTTCTTGAATGTTGAAACTGGTTAGATCTGCGCCAAGGCTTCCGGTAACGTAGAATCCCGATTTATCGACCCGTTGGCTGCAGAACTAATGCATTTCTGCGGCATCGCTTACGATAATAAGGCTTAGAGAGGCTCGGAAAATACGCTTTACGGGAGAAATGGAATCTTGAGTTATGAGTTAGTAGATTCTCAGCATAGCCTTGACATTAAAAGCGAGCCTACTGTATTTGTTGCGAAGTTTGAGCAACGTCTCGCATTCATCCCCCTTTATATTCCGGTATGTAATCTATAAAGGCGTAATACTAGCAAGACGAGGGCCTGGGATGTGTGACAATTGATCGAAGAAGGGACAATGCATAAACCAGTGGAAAAGAAGATAGCACAGGTATATTGCTGGAGTAATCAGCAAGAGCTGAAGAATAGTCAGGAAGGCCATGTTGTATATCTTGAACGCGATTTCTTTTGCTGCCTGGGTATGGTGAGGAAGTATCTTTACGTATTTGCAACGATAAAAGAGGGAGGAAAGAAGTGACAGAATCACGAGGTTACGATAGGAGCGGGGTATGTCCCCTACTTTCCAGAAGCCGGAAGGTGCTATCCAGCACAGCAATCCCCCGATGACTTGGCTATAGCGGATCGTGAGGCTTGCTGGAAAATGTGTTATGCCTTGGAAAGAAGCCTATTGGGAGTGGTTTATACGAGCACTCCTGGTACGCTTTGCCAGATTGGTCTATTCCGTCAATGACTATCTGGCGGCAAGGAGTTCCGGGATGATGAGCTGATCTTGGCAGTGCCGCAGTCTCTTCCTTGACCTAGAATCTGTGATTTTATCCCCCTCGATAACCCAGACTTGGACGGGCGTAGAATTGCATACTCGTCAGCTCGACTGTTTATACCAGCGCTAGTCATAAGTCATTCGTGGGGAAAAGGTCAAAGGTATATAACCTTATAACGAGATTATATAATAAGATAAAGCTATATTATTATGAACAAGATTATATATATCAAGGTAGCTATTTCTAACTAATGCTTCATATATACCTCATATGGGTATTCGATTAATCTACGCTGATACAAATAAATAGGGACTCAATTCTATAATAATACCCTTGGAAGGAGATGAAAGTCACGTCATTGTTACCCCTTCCTTTTCGGCAAACAATAACCAATGGTCGTCCCTTGTCGGAACTGATAAGCCCGTGTCGCCTCCAATTATCCAACCCCGCCCCCTCTTCGAACTTTGGCCTACATTAGTTCCCTCCCGTCCCCCCGCCTCGGCGATTCAATAAGCACGGAGTACGGAGTATTAGCTGCTTATTCCCGTTAGACCATTGCTCTGGACGCAACTTTATATTTCCCTACTTTCTCAACACACACACACACACACACACACACACACACACACACACACACACACACACCACACACACATATGCCCATTGGCAGCAAACGACGATACCCTGCATATCTTCTTTTTTCCCCATTATACTGCATTGTACTCATCAATTGTAACTTGGACGAATGCTTGAATTCATCTCAACCTCTGATCACTTAACCCCAACACCTACTACATCTAAGAGGCAAGGGTTCTTCTCGTTCCATCAAAAAAGAATGACTGGCTTCGTCTTCATCGACGCCGACGCCTCGGGCAAGATTGACGCATCCCAAAAGGCCCAGATTCGCAGCCGGTGCATGCAGGGCGTCAACCAGAAGAAGGACTCCCGCCGCTCCGTACGCAAGGCCAAGTGGGCCGCCAAGGAAAAGGAGATCAACAACAATAACAACACCATCCAAAGTGATCATCACACGGCGGCACATGGATCCAGCTCCGGGTCGTCTTCCGAGGCAGGCCAGACGACGACGGCGATGATGACGAGCGGGGACGGCCAACAAACTGGGCGTGAGCAGTCGGCATCGTCGTGGTGGTCTCCGGCCAACAGGAAGAATCTCATCGCCGAGCTGGAGAGTTGGCGGAAGGTTTCTCCGGAGAGACCGCCTCTCGATGTGCATCTCCTCCAGTTTGCCGGTCCTGTAGACAAGGCAAAGAATGCGCCGCTTCTATTACACGTCTGTATGCTGCAATCCATCCTTCCACTCTACCACTCTCATGTAGTGGAAAAGCCCAAAATTCTTGAGACAAATCTGCTGACCTTTTCTCTCTCTTCTCCTCTCTCTCCTTTCTCTCTTACCAGTCGTCATCTTTGAGATGTTTCAACCCGGAGAATCAGTCCTCAACGTGGTAGGCTTCACAAACTTCTACTCGGACCGCGCAAAGTGGCTCGCGACCGACGACCTCTTCTACCAGTCGGCCCTGAGCACAATGGCCAACGTGATCGACGGCATGCGCGGCGCCGAGCCCAGCAAGATGGCCATCTTCCACACCCAGCAGACCGTGCGCATGCTCAACCGGCGGCTGTCCTCCTCCTCGGGGGCCGCCACCGCCAGCTTGGAGCCCGTCTTCTGGATCGTCCTCAGCCTGGCCCTCGTGGCGGCCCTGCAGGAGGACTTTTCTGCCGCGGCGGCGCACACGGCTGCCCTCGGCCGCATCATTCAGCTCCTCGGGGGGCTCAACAAGACCAATGCGCTGCATCCCAAGATTCACCACAAGCTCGAGGCCCTCGACACCCTCGTCTCTATGAACGGAGGCAGGCCTCCTAGCTTCTTGAACACCCAGTACTGGGAGCCGTCGTGCAACAACATGTTGCCGCCACTGGCGGATGCTAATGATACTCAGCAGCAGCAGCAGCGCGTCGTGTTACCCCGGGACGTGTTCAACGCGGGCCTCATCATTGCCTTCCGGGACATGCAGCACCTGACCTCGCTGATGAACAGCTACGCCGAAAATGGCGCCCTCATCGACGGCTCAACCTTCCAGAGAGCCCTGTCGGCCATCACGAGCCGGCTCCTGCACCTCTCATGCTTGCTCCGCACACCTTCCCCCTCGGCCGCCGTCTGCCACGGCCTCCTCGCCCAGGTCACGACCCTGTTCGCCATACCGGGGCGCATGCTGCGGATGGGCCACCTTGCCAACCAGCTCAGGAGGTCGGGCGCCGCGGCGCTGGGCTCGTCGTCGCTCAGGCTGTGGGTCGCCGTCGTCTGCGCCATGCAGGTCGTGGCCCCCGACGAGGAGTGGCTGCAGGACCTGTGGGACGGCGTGGGCGGCGGCATGCGGTGGGACGAGGCGAGGAGGCTACTCGGGACCGTTGTATGGGTTCCTCGGGTTCACGACGAGAGGGGGAAGAAGCCGTTTGAAGGGCTTCAGGAGGCGAGACGCCAGCGGTTGAGTGCTGGCAAGGCAAAGAAGCCCACGCAGTACAACACTGTCGTTTAGTCTCTCTCTCTCTGTCTCTGTGTATGTTGGGCATACGAACGAATAGTAAGAGTGGAGTTGGTTGGTTACAGCAGCATATGTAAGATATCAGGGGATATACAGAGGAGTTAGCTGCATACCGTCTAATATCGTTTTGGATGCCCTCACCTAGATGCTGGGCAGCTTCCAAGATCGAATGTCCGGCATCAACATGACGGCAGCTGCCAAGGATACGTCATCTCTACTCGACACCATCATGCCATCGACGACGTGGTATCGCACGAGGGGCGCGTCCTCATCACGACGACCAACAAGCACGAGTCGCTGGACGAGGCGCTCGTCAGCCCGGGGAGGGCGGAAATGCAGGTCGGCTTCCCCAACGCCTCGAGCGCACAGGTCGGGGAGCTCTTCCACCGCATGTAGATGTTCTCGCCCGCCGAGATCTAGGGCTTCTTGCTCAAGAGGAAGAGGAGGCCTAGGAAGGCGCTCGAGGACGCTAGGGGGGTGGATCGGGGCGGCGGTTAAACCTCGATGGCTCTATCTTCTTTCACGCCTTTGCTTATTCCCTCTCCTATGGTACCTTCTTTTTCTCAAATCTCTTTATGTAACATTTCGTAATGTAGTTTCCAATGCGAAAGAGTTGGAAAACTACTTCGACCCTCCGAAGCCGGAACGGAACTTGGACGTTGTTTCGAAGGGACTTGGACAATAGCAAATAAAGCAACTTTATCTTGTAATTATTAACCTTTTTCTCTCTTTTCTTAAGCAGTAATGATTCTTAAGGATTGTGGCAAGTGACAGACCTACGGTCAACGCCTTACAAGCAAGCTCCCTAATATCAGCCATACAATTCGACTTTCTCCCTTACTTGCCATTAATCTCTACTGTTTTGGAAATACCAAGTTCGTGTAGCGTGTTACTGTTGCATGTCGGTGGTGGCATTGACTCTTTTTTTCCACCGTTCCGTTTAATTTTGGTGCGATTGCGGTCAATTGCCAAATAGACCCCACGTCACCGGGCGTCTGCCGTCCCCCCAAATTTCCCGGGGACCATTATGCCTAGCTTCAAACGTCGACCTCCCCCCCCCCGATGCCTGCACATTAACAGACCAAAACAACAAAAACTACTCTTTTTAATGTCAGGCTCACATCCAGGCACGCCCCCGACGGGCAAGGACTCGGGCCTCCGGGTACCAAGCAACGGCAAGACAATCTACCACCGGCCACTGAACCGAACCAAGACGGCAGAAGCCAGCCAAGCGAGCTTTGCCTACCTATTCGGCGAGATGGTGACGTACGCGCAACGTCGCGTCAAGGGAATTCAAGAGCTAGAACAGCGGTAGGCCAAAATGTGTCAGGATGTTGAAGGTTGCTCTGCAGGCTAACATGGATAACTGGCAGCCTCAACGTCCAAGGCCACCACATTGGAACAAAACTCCTAGACCTCCTCCTCTACCGCGAACCCCCCCGCTCCCAGCTCCGCCCGACAAACATCATCACCCTCCTCCACCTCATCAAGCAAAACGTCTGGCAGCACCTCTTCGCCCGCCAGGCCGACCGCCTCGAGAAGTCTGCCAACCCCGAGACGCCCGACGAGTACATGATCATCGACAACGAGCCGCTCGTGAACCAGTACATCAGCGTGCCGCGGGAGATGAGCCAGCTCAACTGCGCCGCCTTTGTCGCGGGTGTCGTCGAGGGCGTGTGCGACGGCGCGGATTTCCCCGCCAGGGTCACGGCGCATACCGTGGCCGAGGGGGACATGTGGCCGGGGAAGACGGTGTTTCTGGTCAAGTTTAGGCCCGAGGTTATTGAGCGGGAGGGCTTCTTGGGGAAGAGCTAAGATGTGTTTTAAACAGGATTATATGATTGGTGTAGCGGTAAAGGCGGGCGGGCATATGGGTTAAAATAAAGGCGTTTTAGGTGTTTTTGGGGGGACCAACAGGATAGAATATCACACTCATCCGAAACATGTTACGAAATGCAACGAGACTTTGAGAGCTTTGTTTCTTTTGCTCCTGCAGATTCAACCGCTTCTACAATTCCTCATAACGAAGCGGTCATCCTACGAATATTATGCATAATCAATCCCCTCAAAACGCCGTGCTTAAAAAGACATAATGCACCCCTTCCATCCTCCAAGTTCCCTCCTCTTCACCTCGGCAACCTCCCAACTCCCCGTCCTGCTCCTCCTCTTCCTCCCCCTACCTCTCCCCGCCCAGGCCCCTTCTTCATCAAATCCGCCAACCCGAGGTCCTTCCACGCCGGCTCCTTGGTCTTCTGCGTCGCCCGCTGTATGCCAAACGCCGCGTGCTGGTCCGGCACCACGTCGTCCTCGTCCTCGGGGTTGATGGGCTGGTGCTGCGGCGGCACGTATATCTCGTCGGCGGGCAGGCGGTCCTTGCAGAAGTCCTCGAAGAGGTCCGCGTGCCGGGGGGAACGCATGTGGATTTGGGTAAAGACTCCGTCTTTGTTCTAGTTTTCGATGAGCATTTTTATGGAAAATTGATGGAATAATTCCCCGATGATGAATTTCCTAGGGTAAGCTTACCATTTTTGATTGCTGATTTGTAACGATTTATGTTTGTCTGATTTTGAAGTGGTTTTTTTTTTTTGGTGTTGGCGCGTTGAGTGTGTAGCTGTTTTGGTTGCTTTGAAGATGTCGTGGGGGTGAGTGAGTAGGGGAGTAGGGGAGTTGTCCAGCGGGGAGGTGCCTAACTAACTTATTAGCTCCCGCGCCTGTCCTGACAAAAGCTTGGCACCGTTTGGTTGTAGAACCAGCAATAACCAGCTTCTTCAACCCAGGCCTTCAAATGAATGAATTCTCTTCTTACTTGTTCTCTGCGGGTTCAAAAATCAGTAATTGCTAAATCTCTCTCTTTATGTAAATAATATCAGTTTGTAAAAAAATGCGTATGAATGAACGATTTTAATCCCTTCGACATATGAGCATAAGAAATTCCAAGCCCCACATTGCACAGCACGTAGCCAATCACCTCGAATGCAAGATTTCTCAACTTCAACACCAACCACTGACGCAAAACGGCATCACGACGAACCCAAAAACGCTACCAATCCACCGTCTAGAAGCTCCCGACATCGCCGCCCGATACATACATTGAAGGCAAATCATAAACATGAACCGCCTCACATCCTCCATCACGCGCCTCGCGCGCCCAATCCTCTCAAAGAGCACATCTGCCCCAAGGTACGTTTCCCCCACCGTCCAATATCTTCAAAACGAAACGACAAGAAAGAAAAGGGTAACTAAACATGTTCCACAGAACCTTTACAACCCTCACACCCCTCCGCCCAACACTCCAAACCCCCACCCTCGCCATCCGTCCTCGAACCACAACCTTTACGCCCTCCGCAGCGGCGGCGGCAGACCTCGTCCCTAGGTCCGCCATCACGGCCAGCCCCATGGCAGATATGCAAATTGCCTGCGGGCCGCGCAACACCATGAACGGGCACACCCGGCTCGTGCAGAAGAGAAGGCTGGGATTCCTCGCTAGGCGGCGGACAAAGGACGGGAGGAAGATTCTGCAGCGGAGGTTGCTCAAGGGCAGGAAGAAGATTGCGCAGTGATTTTTTATCCCTTCTTCTTTTTTTTATGTGTTCTATGGGTTAGGGAAAGATATGATGTATGATTTCGGGGAAAAGGGAATCACGAGCGGGGGATGACATGTAAAAAAGGTACATGTGTAGTATCTCCCATGCACGATTGGGGTTTGTAGGCGGGGAGGGGGAAACGGCATCTTGTACGATATATTCAGCAAGACATAGACGGTCGGGAACATGTTCATATTCTACAGTTACAACGACAAAAAATTTACGTGGTACTACCACTCTACGAATCGCTCTTCCGGTACTCAACAGGTCCATCAGCAGCCTCCCTACACTCCAGCCCATTCACATAGCAAACAACACTGAAATCATCGCTCGCCCCTCCAATCCAAACCCGGTAGTCCCCGTCAACATCCGGCACGACCCAGTCCTGGACCTCGACGTCCCATACGCTGACGTCCTTCCTTGTCAGCGTCAACTCGACCGTCTCGCTCTCGCCCGGCGCCAGCTCCGCCGTCTTCTCAAAGTCCCGCAGCTGAATTACCGGCGTGTCGTAGGGAATGCCGCCCGGGTACTGGAGGTACAGCTGCGCCGAGGCCTTACCCGCGTGCGTCTCCCCCGTGTTGGTCACCGTCACGGAGACGGCGTAGGCCTCGTCCCAGAGGGCCGGGTTGCCGCCTTGGCCGCCGCCGGCTCGAGGGCCGGGCTTCTGCTCCGTCGAGTAGCCGTCCGGGTAGGCGTCGTACTCCTTTTCCGCCGCCTTAGCAGCCTTTTCAGCGTCGCTTTTGGAGAGCCACGAGTAGATGTAGCGGGGGATCATCTTGAAGCCCTCTGGCGCCACGGCCTCGCTGGGATCGGGGATGGCTTGGGTGTAGTTGAGGATGTCGCCCTTGGCCGGGCGTGTTGGCGGGAGTTGCTCTAGCTGGGTGACTTTCCTGATGGAAGCGTTGGTGTAAGAAAAGGTCGTATAGCTCTTGCCGTGGCCAAAGGCGTAACGCGGGCGGATCAGCTCCTTGTTGAGCCAGCGGTAGTCGATGAACAGTCCCTCGGTGTAGGTGTCCTGCGGCTGGTTGAGAAAGGCCGAATCAATCAAATCAGTCACACTCTTCGGCATGTCATCTTCCTTGTATGTGATGGAATACGGCAGGTGGCCGCTCGGTGAGACGTCGCCGAACAGCACGTTTGCCAGTGACTGACCGGCTTCTTGACCAGGCATATGCGCGATCAAGACGGCCTTGACAGAAGGCAGATCAATCCAGGGCTCCAAGACCAAGGGCCCGACAGTCTGAGCTACGACAATGACGTTGCTGTACGCCTTTGCCACGTCCTGGACGAGCTTGTCGCCGTCATGCCAGGCCGATAGCCGGCTGGCATCGCGATCACCGTGGTTGCCCTCAACCGTGTACGTATTCTCCCCAGCATCCGACGTAATGACCACGATGGCGACGTCGTCGTCAGTCGGGTCCTCGTCGAGCTTTGGGAACTTGTCCGTGTTGTAAAACTTGACGCTGTCCGCGCGGTCCTCGAGCCCGGAGATGGGGTCGTCGAGGTACATGTAATCAACCGTGCCGGAACCCCAGCCTTGGCCAAGCGTGCCCTTGTTGCATTTCCTGTCAGCGCAGGCGTTGGGGCCGTCAGGGTTCACCGCGCCGGCGGTGCCAAAGAGCTTGATGGGTCGGGAGGTGGATAGGGGGAGGAGGCTCTTCTCGTTCTTGAGGAGGGTGATGCCGTCTTGGGCGACCTGGCGAGCAATCACGTCGTGGTCGGCCTGGACCTGGACAAACTCGTTGACGACGCCCTTGGGGGAGTTTGGCCAGGCAGCTGGGTACAGGGGCCCTTCCCTATCGTCGGTGTTGGTGTCGAAGTTGGTCTTGGGGAAGTCGGGCGAGTCTTGTCCCATCTGGTACCATGTCGCAACGATCCGAGTCGCGGCGTCGTTGATGCGGTCCATGGGCACGGAGCCGTTGAGGGCGGAGCGAGTGAGCTCGTACATCCAGTAAGAGTTGCCAAAGAGTGGGATCTGCGTATCGCCGGGCATGTCGAGATCCAGCCCTGCCAGCGCAGAGTTGACGCCCGACATGTGCGCGAGCCAGTCAGACATGACCAGCCCTTGGAAGCCGAGCTCGTCCTTGAGGATACCGTTGATGAGGTACGGATGCTGGCTGCTGGCCGAGCCATTGACCTAGGCTGATCAGTATGGGGAGAGTGCCAAAGGTCAAGAACAGGATCTCACGTACGGCGTTGTAAGCAGTCATGACTGCACCGACTCCGGTACGAACCGCTTCAGCAAAAGGCCAGAGGTAAACCTCATGAAGTGTTCGGTCGTCTATACTACATCAGCACTGCGTTCGAGGACCAGCCCTCCTTCACTTCCCTCTCCCCTTGGCTACTCACCGATATTGGCACTGTAAGCTTGCTGAAAAGGGTTATACATCCTGTACATCTCCTGCTCGTTACCGATCAAATGCTTAATAGTCGCCGTAACGCCCTGCTCTTGGATCCCCTTGATCGTCTCCCGCGCACCGACAGCCTGAAGCACAGGATCAGCCCCGAAGCCCTCCCAGTTGCGACCGCCCAGCGGCTTCCTTCCGATGGGACCGACGGTCGGGCCAAGCCAGATGTGGACGCCTTTGCCCCGAGCCTCCTCGCCGATGGCCACACCCCGCTCGTACATGAGCTTCTTGTCAAAGGTGGCACCGACGGTGATGCCGTCCGGGAAGACGGTCACGTTGTCGGTTTGGCGGACGCCGTTGGCTGCGTCGTTGAGGCAGAGTTGGGGAAAGCCGACGCGGAGAGCTGAGCCTGTTTGACCGTTGCAGCGTCTAAGATGGAAAAGTTAGATGTCACTGTTCCAAGATTATGTTGCTCGTTGAACAATCTCACCCTATTTGAAACGTCAGCACTGACTTCACATTTGAGATAGTGAAACAGAGAGATAGACTTACCCATGAAGATGCCTGTCCCGGCAGTAATGTTGGTCTTTTCCGCCAACGTCATATTATCCACGAGCGCCTTTGCCTTTTCATAGCTCTCAGCCCACGAGTCGATCCAACCTCCATAAGGGGCAGGGTAGTAAGGCGGAACGTAGTAGCCATCGGGAACATCAGATCGAACATTCAGCCTTGGTTCAGAAACAGCAGCTCCATGTGCGATGGCAGCCAAGCCTGCAATGGCTGTGGCCTTGAATGACATGGATGCCGCCATTATGTTCGCAAGCAAGCCTTTTTTTTCTGCCTTTTGTTCTAATCAAACATCCAGCAGTCAATGGCGTGGCGTGAAGAAGAGGGCAGTTGGGGAAGAAACGAGACAGCCAACCACTCGCCTCATATACTTGTCACGCAGCCATCATCGGAATCCCCTTCCCGTTCAACCCAATCTGCCGTCCAAAAAGACTGGCCATTGGAGAGGGGAAGGGTGGTGTGGATTGACTGGGATAACAGCCATAGCCGAGGGCAAAGAGAAGAAAATGCAATTTAAGCTTGATTGAATCCTTGTTAGGTACAAGATCGGGCATCTTGCCCAAAACTGCCTCTCAGCTGAACGCAACATGGTCCGATCAAAAGATCAAAAGAACAAATCTTTGGAAGATGCCCCCAATGTGACTGATGGCCATGGTCAAATATCCCCACCACTATGCGACTCTACTCCGCACGAGGTACTCTTGTGCGTAGTGCCCGAGCAGTGGCACACGTCACTTGTCGGGTGGGGGGGCCGGGAGGGGGCTCATGACCCTCTATTGTGAACCAAGGAAAAGTGTAGGAAAAGTGTAGGAATGCCTAATGGATGAGGGGATTCTGGGTGATGATCCAGGGGAGGATGGTAAAGATCTGTCGATAGATCGATAGATGGGGAATTCGGCTGGGGCCGTGTGATGGGTCCCTCAGCTGTTGCTTCGCAGGCTTTTCTACGCGAGGAGGAGGCCTGAGATGATCATCACCCATATTATTGCTTTTTTTTATTTCCCCCCCCCAAATCTGAGAGGTTTTGTCACGGGCTGTCTTGCCGTGAAAAACAGCATTAGTAAGGTCACATGAGAAAAGCAATTGGTTACGTCGTACGATAAGTGAGTGAGTGGGCACCTGCCTTACAGGGTCGCAATCACCACGAGGCAGGTTGGGTGGATTGTATGCTCAGCTCTTTCCACATTTCATTAAAAAAAAAACCCCCCAGGAAAAAAGAAACAATACTTTTATTCAGGAGATACGCAACGCCCAAGAGCCCTTGATTCTCACCGCCTTGTACGTGTGTCGCACGAGCTGCCCCGGTCGCTTTCAATATCAGTTGAAGATCAAAGCTGATATTCATGATAGCCAACGACGCTTGGCGAAGTGGAAATATACGACAAATCGGGGACATGACAGATGTAATTAGCCGTGATTCAATATTAATAAATAACTAGCAAGTCCGTGTATCACGGACTTTGTCCGCCCATATTAACAACGCCATATCCTTGCAAACATAATCCCACCACAGAAACTTCTTCACCTTTTCCTCCACTGCTGTCCACTCCAGCTCCAACATTCCCTGTTCCTTTAGGATATCTACATATCTATCCTCGAGCGGTGTCCCCTGGCCACATATGGTGCCCAAGCAAGCCACCCATAGCAAAAAGTCCCATACAGGTCCTTTATCTCCTCCAATCCACGACAATGGCCCTTCAACAGAAACAAGCAGGTCAAGAATTTCGCGAGATATCCTATGCCTAGTCTCAGCGTAGGGCCCATACGGGATAATAACCAAGTGGAGGTACAGCAAGGCGGCCAGCCGACAAAGCTCCCTTAATACGGGCCTACGTGATCCAGAACTCGTCGCCCCTTTAGGATCCTCGTCAACACCCTCGTCGCCGTCATCGATTAGCTGTTTTCTTGGCAAGTAAGACGGCTGAGAAAGCAACCTATGGGCCGCCCAATCGACGTTGTTGAGCAGCGGATCAAGGTTCGCTGGCGCCCCCTTCCCGCCGCGGACATGCTGGTCCACCGCAGCCGTCAGCTCAGCCATAACAAGCAGCGTTGTCACTGTCTCTGGTTCAAGCTGCAGTATAAGCGACAAAGCAAGCGAGGGCCTAGAGTCTTTGAGAAAGGCGCTTCCAAGGCTCTCCAACATATGCTCCGCTTCGTCGTCAGGCTGCCAAATCTCTGTCCGCAATATAGGTTCCATTTTGTGGTGAGAGGGCAGCCGGGGCGAGACTCCTTTGCGAAAGGAGTACAAGATGTCGGTTCTGGTGGCGATTTTTAGTCAGACAAATCTATCCTATCGCGCAGATATCTAGATACTGTGGGGAACCGGAGGATACGTACATGGGTATCACACAGCCAAATGTGTCACTACAGACATTCTTCACGCCCCCTCTTTGTTCCATCAGGGTATACAAGGCCTCCATGTGCTCATCCCCAAAGCTCATCCTGCCGTAGCTGCCGAGATCTCGGCAAGATGCCAGAGGGCTCTTATGCAGGTCCGGTGGATCAGACACCATGCCATGGTGGATGGCCAGGACGAATATTGTGAGGAGGATATTGTCTACATTCACAGCCTCAGGGCGGCGCTGGTAGAGTTCAATCTCCCTCCGAAGGGACCGCAGCGCCCCGGCCTTTGCGCGGAGGCTGACTGTTTGGATCTCATGTGCCGGGACTAGGTCTGGGCAGTTGATGAGGTAATGGACGGACCCTCCCATGACGTTTGCATGGAGGGTTGACTGGGACTCTAGGCTTCGCCAAGTCCAGCTGTGGGCAAACTTTACCTTTTCTTCCGGCGTCTCCCCAAAGCTCTCGGTCGTGGCTGTCAGAGCTATATCCATCGGGGAGGGGCAGTCAGCAAGCATGTCTTATGTACATATGGCACAGCAACGGCACGTATGGCCACGTGAGATGCGCGCATGGAGGGGTTTCAAGTTCTCGGCTAGTTCCTAGGGGCAGGACAAACATACCATAATGAAGCAAATATCTCTCGGTACGTCCAAGCCCAGCCACAGTGGATGTGTTGAATGGGTCCAAGTCCCCAGACCCAACGTCCCGATCTACCCGCGTGGACAAGAGCTGCATCTGCTGCTCCTTATTATTCGTCCGAGCTTCGATAGAAGCGGCGGTACGGTATATGTCGTCATCATTATAGGTTCCCAGCTCTTGGTCTATCTCATCTTGATCGACATAACTGGTCGTCGCTTTCCCACCGCGGTACTCGATCAATGCAGTTCGCCTCTTCGCTGAGCGGCAGTGTCCTTGCCTCGAGGCGTGCCCGCGTGCGGCCGAGTCAAGTCCGTCCCTAGATTTGTCTCCGGAAACTGGATTCAGCGGTGGCAGGAACACCAAGTTCACTTTACGTTGCCGAGGTGCCATCAGATCTTCTTCCAATACGGTGGCTCATACATCCTAAAAGACACTCGAGAGCCGTCGTATTGCTTAGTACAATACGACGAGGACCCGCGATAGGGCTGTATTGAGGATGACCTGATATATGTCCCGGGGTTGCGTTCAATAAAAGGGGTGCACAATATGGAGTCGAGTATGCAGAGGACCACCCAGAAGAGTTGGGAGTGTTCAACCGTGACTCAATAGGGCAGTTGGGTCTGATGCTTAAATGGCGGTTCGACGTCGCGTATGGCTCGTATACGCAGGGGCGACGCGACTGGCGAATGAGCTTGGAATGAGTGGGGGTGCTGTCAATCCAGGCGTCTGGCGTCGGGCTGGCCCGCGAGCCAAAAAGCGCCCTTCAATGCGCTCTTCCAACATAAATACAGATTCTTGTTGAGCAAAGCTGTGTAGCAGGTCTCCGAATGCAGTACTGCAGGAGCTAAAGCGCAGCCGCCAGATTTACTCTTCTTATGGGAAGTTTGATCATCATGTGAGGGAAACGAGGAGGTGCAATTGGTCAGTCGTTCAAATTGTTAGTGATGGGGAATAGCTATTGGTCGAGCAAGCTCGTTGCCGAATTCAAATCGCAAAAAGGGTAGTTCCTTCTGATTATGTAGCAATATCTCTAGTTACGAGGTCAAAAGGAAGGAGCTCTTGCCCATAGCAGCAGCAGCAGTGTAGGAGGTAAAGTGAAGGAAGGTGCTCCGTAAAGTGAAGGAAGGTGATGTGAAGGAAGGTAAAGTAGGCCCCTGTCCTCCTACAGTAGCCCTCGTGGCCGACTCGAGCAGCATGCTTCCTCTGGTAGCAGCTTTGCGAACCCTTTGCTTACTACGCTGTACTGCCTACGTCAGCAACGGGATTTTTCTTCATCGCCCTTCATTTCCCATCGCACGCGCCAATTGCAGTCTTTACCTGCGCAATCAATGATATGGCAGACGACAACTTATTGATTTCAGAATAAACACTACCGCAAACGAGATGGTTGTTAATATATGTGAATCTATATACGACACTCAGAGGCAATGCTATATACAAATGGCCCAACCGCCCAATGCTCGCCTAATCCCTCCCTATCCTATCCAAGGTAGGTATCCAAAAAAGAAAAAAGAAATCATTTCATCCAAGGTATCATGTCTCATTATCCTTCTCTTCCTCTCTTCACCCCCTTCTCTCACTCTCTCATTTAACCAACAAGGCCATCAGCGCGCTCCCTCTAGGCAGAGTTGACAAAGTCGATATCCTGCTGCACCCAATCGTTGACCTGCTGCTCAAGTTCTTCGTCGCTGGCGTCAACATCCTGGGGGCTAGTAAGCTTGCTCTTGCCCAGGCTGGCGCTGCAGCCGGAGATGGCGCCAAAGTACTTGAGGTGGGCGTCAATGTTGAGCCCAGAAGTGCCGCCGTTGCAGTCAATGTTGGCGTTGCCGTCGCAGACCTTGATGTCGGTGACGGGGTAATCGGCCCCGGCGTCGTTATTCACCGAAAGCCAGTACTCGGGCGAGATATGGCGGTAGCCGGTGAAGATAGGGGGCAGGCGGGGGACAGGGTCGTCGATGTGGGTGATGCGGTACTCGGGCCCGTCCTGGGCGGTGATGAAATCGGAGAGCACGTCGTTGCCCACGCGGGGGGCGCCATAGGTGTAGAGGTCTACGGCCAGGCCGCCGGCTCGCAGGTTGGCCGCGGCGATGGTGGCTACGGCGCCGCCCAAGGAGTGGCCCGTGGCTACGACCTTGTAGCCCGAGTTATCGGCGAGGGCCTTATTGATGGCATCCGTGGCGCCACGGGACATCTCGTTCCAGGCCTGGTTGAAGCCGTTGTGGGCCTTGGCGCCGGACGCGAGGTTCACGTCGGTGAAGCCAAAGTTGATGTTGGCGATCCAGTTGCGGATGTTGGAGCTGCCGCGGGCCGAGAAGACGACTTCCTTGCGGACGTTGTCGACGGCGACGTAAGCAGCAATGCCAGTCCAAAGACCACTACCCCACTGTTGTCAACACTTTCCACTCGCAAAGATGATTATATCTTGTTCTAATATCTCGACTTACTCAAAGGTTCCTACAACAGTCACGCCGTTGGCCTCGACCAAGTCGCAGTCGCCACCGCAAGTAATGGTAGTTCCGGCAGCGACGTTCGAGTTGCAGTGAGCAGCGCCAGCGTGCTCGGCGTAAAAGTCAAAGTTGGTAACATCGGTCGTGCCAACAGACTCTGTATACCACCAGCATTAGCCAACTTGTCTCATATGGAACTTTCGGGTCATGAAGGAGCACTTACCCCTCTTGACCGACTGGAGAGCACGCCTGTAGTCCCCGATGGAGATGGGAGAGGCGGCTGCCAGAGCAGCAAGGGAGAGGACGGAGAGGATCTGCATCTTGTCTGGGATAGAAGAGATCTCAAACAACGGGACAATAGGCGGCAGGAGAGAGGCTCAGCAGCGGATACCGAATGAGAGAAGAGTGGAATACCGAACAGAAGCCATCATCAGGAACCAGGAGAGGCACCGTCAGACTTATATACACCTCGGTGGGGTATACCATCCAACTCGTAAAGGCTGTCATTTTTTATCTCTCTTTTCGGTGTCTCTACGGAAGCGAGAACTTGGTATCGTGACAACGAACCGATCTACGCAACAAAAGAAACCCGAGCTATTACTTCCCCTCATGACCTGTCAGAAATGGCAAGGATGGGAAAGCCCTTTCCAACGAATGCTGTAGCTGTCGGTCAGCTTTCCTACGCCAGGCCGTAAAGATGCAGTTCGCCCGAGCTCACACGGCTCAGCTCCGCTCGACATAGGAACAATTCTGCCCCTCCATCTCCACACACACACATAAACACACGCGCACACGCGCACACAGGCACACACACATACACATACATACAGCTTCATTAGGTATATATCGGTTTTCCCGCTTCTGCCAAGCCTATAAAAACGCCACATGTGCCTCCCAAGTGGGCTGAAATAAGACATCAAGAGCTGAGAAGCGCCAGCAACGTGATCCGTTCAAAAATCCGATTCGAAGCCAAGCTCCCGAGCATCAGCCCGGAATTTGTATTGACCGCCTGTGAGTAACTATATCCACAATGGTCATGTTGGGAAAAGTGCGAGAGAAGATGGAAAAGAGACGGGGGAAAGAGTGAGGATGATCCAATTCCGGTCTCGCATCATGAGCGAGAAAATCAGCCTCCCCTGAACATCTCTGCCGTAGAGCGGCCGGAAAGCGGCACAGGGAGAAAATATGATGGACAAGCAGCAGGAGAAGGAGACTGATCACCAATGATGCACGGCCTTTTTTTCGGCGGACGGCCCCCCTTTCTACATACGCCGCCCATCAATTGGCTCTGTTTCTCGCCTTGGTGAATGCAAGACAAAACGACAGCAACTACTTCGACCTTCCAAACAGGGGAAAAGGGAGACTTCGATCCGGAGGCCACGTGAGGGGCACGCTACGCAATTGGACGAAAAAGCATACCAGGCGCCGGAGTGGCTGGCTGACTTAGTCTTGGGGGGAGCCGTTGGAACTTATTTTGGTGATGATCATGTGCCGAAGACGGCATAGAAAGTGCGGAGTAACGACATGGGTAGAGGAAAGAAGATCTGCGGGGTGGGTTGGGTATCACGCATCCCTCGCGCTTCTTACATAAATTCCTTTTTTCAACATTTGCGGTCTTATAATTTTCGCTTCCTTATCGCAACCTTGGAGATGTTCTTTTATATGATGATTGGTAGTTTGACAAGTTGGCGCTTATCACAAAGTGGCTTGCTCGTGATATTTTTACTGAAACACTGAACCAGGAAAGCTGAGCGAAATCATGCCGTAGTATTCTTACACATTAGCCTCGTTTGTTATGATTCAGACTGCAACGTCTTGGACAGCAAAACTCGCGTAACAATACTACCCTCCTCCATCCACCTGGTGACACGAGAGCGGAAAACTTTTAACAAGCTTAGACACAAATGAGAGGAATACCGCTGTAAAGAATAGCTTTCAATTCATCCGCTCCCTTTTCGAAAAAAAAAGGTCCGTCTCGGCAAGCAGTACCAACTGCTGGCATCACCCACGTGCGTCATCACGCAGTGACATGGGCATGGCTTCTCCCAGCGTACATGTACAAGTATGTATCATTTCACACTACCGGCAACGAGCGCCGAGAATTATCAAGCGAGAAGGGGCAGGAGGGGAAGGAAAGTGACCAGTCGTTTTAATCTGTACCATCAATGACACACCCCTTGCTTCGACCGTTTGCCGATTACAGTCCAGAGCGGCCGATGCTAAAAGAAACATTTTGGGTGCAAGTCAGTGGGGGTCAAGGAGCGGTTTTCGCGCGAACCGCTAGGAGAAGGGGAGTACTCCGTATGCAAAGCCGTTTCGTTTTGGCAGCTTCTAGATTGGGATATTTTCCCAGCGTTGCTGCAGCTTTAGCGGGTACGCGGGAGGGAATCTTTTGGTAAAAATTGGTCCCATTCTTAACACTAAAAGAACAGTACGGAGTAATAGGGGGGAGAAGATGAGTGCGGGGGAAAGAAGACGTAACACGTTTCTAGGACACACACAACACACACACACACACACACACACACACACACACACACGCAACCCATCCATCCATCCATCCATCGTACAGAGTACACTGGGACACATCCTTTCTCCAAAGGAGCCTCTTTTTTTCTTCTTTTTTGAAAAATGTCAACTAGGACATGTAAGCCAAGGACCCTAAATTTGTCATTATCCTTCGCAGCCGAGGTTTCACAGGTTATTTTCTTCTTTTTTTCCTTTTGATAAATGCGTTCTTTTTCTCCTGGTTCTTGGAAAATAGTGGAAAACGCCATGTTTCCAACATGGGGAAATCGCGGGGGGGTTTTTTTTTTTTTTGCCCGCAAATGGGTAAATTGATGGGTAAGGGTTCCCTCATCTTTGCTGACGAGGACAAACATACATTCTTAATAGAAAAAAGATAAAAAGATAATAAAATTCAAACAAAAAATTCAAAAACATGCAGAACGCACAGTCTCATATAAATCCCGATGATGAAGATAAACCTCCATTGGCAAGTGGAAACGTCTACTCTGATTTAGCTGACTGTCCAAGAGAAAAGCAATAAGCTCGCAAGAATGCAGGACACATCATGAACACGCCGACACAGTCTAGCATCCAGATCTAAAAAAAATCTGTAGTATCTATCCCTGTAGACGTAAATCTCGAAGTGCTGTGAGACAGGAAGCAACTTCATCTTTCCCAACAGACTCAGGTAACCCCCGCACATGGATCGATAGCAGTAGCAACATCACGGCACGAAAGATTTGCCAACATGTACTTTGCACATGTCATATCTTCATCACCTCCCGCCCATCTACAGCCCTCGGCAGGATCATCAGGAACATGGCAAGCAAGCACGCCTACGACATTGCCGAAACTGCCCGTCACCCAGTCCCCATACGCCACCATACACCACCACCACCACCACCACCACCACCACCACGAGCCCCAGGCTCCAAGACAAGGTAGCCCTGCTCGTGCCGGCGCGAACTTGGGGGAATACGAAAACGGCCGGGCTAAGCAAGCCTGCATCTCGGTTTCTGCCGCCCGTTCCTAGTTTGGGTCGATGGCCGTCTGTTGGAGCATCGCCGTGTGGTGGGTCTGACGACAAGGTACGCTTGAAGCTGCTACTTGACGGACTATCAGTCCTCATCACGTCGATATGCTTGTTCTTGTCTGATATGTATGGAATAAGGCAATAGCATATGTAAAATGGACAGGCAAACGGGGTATCGTCTCTTCTTATTCTCACATACAAACTATTCGAGAATAGATGATCCTCGCACTCAGACTTGCGAAAAAAAAACACCTCTAAACCAAACCAGACCGACCAACACCCGCATAATACATGTAATCACAATGTTGAAATGTGCAACTCAGGCTTTGCCCTCAGTGATCATGCCGAGCGCATTGGGAACGCCGACTAGAATCACACCCCTCGGTACCATTACATCCTTCACCTTCATACATCCAAAGACATTGACCTCCCTGATTTTCGGGCAGGCACGGAAAATGCTACCCATCACGAAATCCGTCACCTCTTCGCAGAAGCTAAGCTCCAGCGTTCTGAGCTCAGGGTAAAGGGCGTTTTCCCCAAACGCCTCCTCAAAGGCTTGGCGGCTGATGTGACGACAGGCGTGAAGGTTGAGGTGGCGGAGTTCCCTGGCAGAATGAGCCATGAGCGCTTTAAACGCTTCGCTGCAGAATCCAATGCCGTCCTCGTTGACCCGAGGGGCATGCGAGTCCATCAAACGACACTTTTGGAAATCAACAATGTGCAGCGGGGGATTCTGCCAGTCCTTGAACAATGTAGCAAACCCCTCGTCCGTCATCTCCTCGCTATCCGTTATACGCAGCTTGACGAGAGATCGGCAGTTGTTGTGAATAGCATCTAGAAGACGATCGTCAAGTTTTGGCATAATCTTGAGAGACAGAGTCTTCAGGTTCGGGCCAATGGATGTGATGATGGGTAGGATTCCCCTGGTCAGCACCTGTTGCTGTAGCTGCAGTCCGAGATGCTCCAACGAAGCGATTCCAGCAATGGCCTTGACACCTTTCTCTGTGAGCTTCTGGTTGTTCTCAATCTTGAGCCGCTTCATCTGAGGGCAGTTATCCTTGATAGCTTCAATGGTGTCATCGCCAAAGTGCTTGTCTGTATAGTACACCTGTAGGCCTTGCAGGGACTTGCCTTTGACTTTCAGGAACTCGTGCCACTTATTTTCACTCAAGAGGTTGGCGCCGCTCAGATAAAAACTCTCGAGCTCAATCATGTCGCGTGTGAGAAGAAAGTCCATGACCTCATCTTTGAACTGGATTGCACATCGTGCTTTGAAACGCTTGATATGTGGCGATGTCTGGAAGATGCCGGTATAATCCTGCACTCCAAGCTTGGCGCCATCGTAGATGTGTACCATCTGCGAGCCGTTCTGGGTGAACAAGGCCAGTGTGTCGGGTTTCAGTAAGCGACGCTTTGAGAAGATTCTTGCAATCTTGTCGACCAGGTGCTCAGGTAGATCGCCGAGACTCTCGGCTAGATCGACGTTCTTTGCAAGCGTCTGGACGCATAGTGTGGCAAGGCTCTTGACGCCAAAGTCACCATCAAGGATGCGACTTTGCATCACTCGACGTGATCCAACGCCGCCAGCCTGTTTCCGCGGTTGCTTCTTCTTCTGTGGCTGCTTCCCTGCCTTCCCTTTCGCCACTTCTCTGCCGCATGGAGGGCAGCACAAGCCTCCAGCGTCGTTGGCTACGGTATAAGGAGTGACAGTAAAGCGCTTAGCACATACCGCACAATTATCCATTTGACCAGGAAGCGGGGCGTGTCTTTCTTCAAAGATGGCTTGCGCTATGTCGTCGTCATCATCAGAATCACCAGCATCCCTCTTGCGCTTCTTGAACGTCTTGCTGGCCTTGATCCTGTCAATGGTTTTCTGGGCCTCTCGCTCCTTGGCTGTCAGTCTCTTCTTGGGCTCTTGACGCGCTGAACGTCTTGTGGTGGTTGACGACGAGGCGGCCACCTCTTCCTCAGCCGCCCCATTTTGTTGAGCTTGATCAATAGCCGCTTGGCGACGCTGATCTGCTTCATCGCGAATGCGACTTGCAGAAATGTTGTGAGCCTACAGACTATTAGCACCGAGGTTTTACAGCACCCGGGAGCTCAACGCACAGCGAGGTAATCAGTCAGAGCCGATTGCCTGGGAAGCTGTCAGTATAACAAACATGCGAGATTGAGGCGTGAAATCTTACGGCCCCATGATGCTTCGTCTGCCTTGCCCATCTTCGTCGGCATTGGCATTACGGCGAGAAGCCCGTGCCCTAGAGATTGTCAGTTTCGGGCGTCAAAGGCTTCGATCTCGTAACCCACATGATGGTGCTGTGATCGCTGTGATGTCACTGAACACTAGCTAGGGGGTTGAGTGACGATAAGAGATGAACGGAAAAGGGAGGAAAACGAGTGCAGCAATATTTGCAGATTTGATGCAAGTAATCACGTACGGTATTCCCTTTCTTTGAGAGCCGTAAGCTGAGCGATAGAGAATATCCCTAGTGTAAAGATTACTTTTCGCCTTCGATCCTTTCTGGTGCAAACAAAAGGCTAGTGGTGTTGAGCTGAGGGTGCGTGCACCGTGCTAGAAAGTGGCAATGCAAGCGCGCCACGGAAATTCTGTCGCGGAGCTAACACGGTGTCACGTGAGTAATTTAACTTTCATCAAAATCTTGGGCACTGTGTAGCTGCACATTTTTGCGCAATCAAGACGCCCCAATGGTTCATATGCACAGTATGAATAGTAGACCAGCTTACGGCCTCTTAATAGGTGTCCAAAAACAAACCGACAAGCTGACGAAAAATTATCACCAACCAACGCACATGTTAGTCATAGTGAAAGGAACATATTGACCAAAAGCTACCTCAATAACAAACCGTCAAACAATATCGGTCAATTTTAGGCTCCCGTAATCACTATTCAAACTCTGTTTTGTTCTTGTTCGGTAGCCTAAAGCTCGGCAAGTATTACATATTGCGATTGTGATGCCAGGTGTCATTTACTATTAAGAAAGAAAGAAAAAAAATGTGAAGAACTGAGTATGAGAAAAGCCTAACTAGTAGTACTAAGCAGAATGCTCATACCAAATTTACTCGATTGTGAGGTTGGAATGTGAATATTTTCTCCTTCTCATCGAGTCAGTTGCCAAGCAAAAACTATTTTGTCATCTTTCTTGCTTACTTATTACCCCTTGCTTAGGTCAATGCTGTCATGGAAAGTGCGACGCGTCCGATCGCAAACTATTAGCACTGTGTGCCTGACGCTTTCCCGTGGCAACCCCCGTAACGCCATGAAAGGAGAAACTTGTCAAAGGTGTGGCGATTTCCACCTCGAAACAAATTTCACAATCACCACCTTCATAAGCAACCTCTTTGTTCAACCTCCCAGTGACTGTTGGCTATAATAATGCTGGCTCGCTAGGGAAAACTAGGTTGGCATTGAATAGAACATTTGACTTTGCCTTTTGCTTTACTTTCTTCCTCCAAATTTCCCGATTACTCAATCTGCGTTTGCCCAAGCTCACTGCTTGCGCCATTCATTACATCTGGGCGAGCGTTTCCCTCAATCAGTCACTTCTGATTTAAGCTACATGTTCTGAACAGGCTTATTTTCTGCTTTTGCTCTTCTCTGTTCTAGATCTTTAGGCAGCCAGGGCCCACTCAACCAGTCACAAACGCTTGGTCAGGTATTAAGGTTGGGCGTGCGTGCATTCATCAACACTCTTGTCCGTCATTATAACTTGAATCTCCCCTGAGCTGTCGCAAAGGGAACGGCTCAGACTATATACACCATGGCTCGAGGTCGCCCAACTCGTCAGTCCGCCGGCGCTGGTATGTCTTACTGCCTTTGTTACCCTTACTACCCTTATTTTAAGCTTGGCTAACCACGATCCCTAGGACTCCCAAACGCCTCATCTGGCAGCGTTAACCTAAGTCAATCAAAGTCGCCTGGTAACTTGGCTGCTGCTGTACCTAACACCAGGAGTACGAGATCCTCTTCAGCTAGCAACATGCTTGACGACTCTGTGAAGCGGCCTAGAGGCAGGCCATCAAGGTCGTCTCTGCTTGCTGAAGCCAACGTGGCCCCGGCGCTCTCAGAGCCATCAAGTGCTGCCAAACGCAGGCCAGGGAGGCCTAGAAAGTCCCTGCCAGCGAGTGAAGCGGCATCTTCTATCCCACCCTCTGATCAGGCCTCGCTAGGCAGTGGCTACTCAACACCAGCTACTAGCAAGTTTCCCACTCCTTTAAATGACACACTGCTCGCCTCTGAGACAGGAAAAATTGCAAACTCTATTGAAGTGCAGGTACCTGCCCCAAGCTCTGGTGGGCTCAGACGTTCCAGCAGGTATGCCCTCAACTCAAAATCCAAACAAGTCATCGCAGACAGCGAGGATGAAGATGACGGCGACGACTATCCTTCCTTTGACACGGCTTTGACTCGAGCCCTCGAGGTCGAGCAGCAAGGCAAGAAAATGGCCCCTGTTTCAGCAGAACAGAAAAATCCCAACAAGCGTGCTCGAGCATCAACGTCCTTGAGTGCTCTGCCAACTCAACCATCGAAGAAACAAAAGCCTGGGTCCAAGGCAGTCAAACAAGAGGATATTGATGAGCAGCATGCACGAGCCGTTGAAATGGCGCTCAACAATCAACCCATCGAAACAATAGCTGATGAGGATGAAATTCACTACCGCAGCTCTTTTACTACCCCATCCGAAGTTTGGGACTCGGACATAGACACAGACGATCTGGGTAAGGGCGGCTCTAGATTTGGCGATTGGCCTGTGTCCCTGCCCGAAGTAAGCAATTCTGAAGTAAGCGACTCGGTTGACGATTACGAGTCAGACGACGAGTCAGACGATGAACCTATCGCGAAGACACGTAAAGGTGCAACAGCAGCTAGAGGTAGAGTTTCTGGTGCTAGAAACACCGGAACCAGGGGGAACCGGGGAGCCGCAGCCACTTCCACCAGTACTCCCACAGTTGCGAATGACAATGTTTTGCCTCCGCCATCGCTAGACAACAGCGACTTGACGGATATCCCTTTCGATCTCACCACTAGCGATAGTGACGACAGTGGTGGTAATCAAGGTGCTGTCGCCCGTCTTACTAATCAGCGCCGTGGATATAGGCCTCATGCTTCCACAAGAAGAGAACGTCGTGAGCGTGACCGCCTATTGTCCCATCATCCCGAGGTTGACACCATGTGGGAGGAATTGGAGAATATGCCCGTTCTCAAAGCTGGCCGAGCTGCCCAACCCACGGCCATTTCGCGGCAGCTAAAGCCTTTCCAGCTCGAGGGCCTTGCTTGGATGAAGGCAATGGAGCAGCAAAAGTGGAAGGGCGGGCTGCTAGGAGACGAAATGGGCCTTGGCAAGACGATCCAGGCTGTTTCTCTCATCATGTCTGACTATCCGGCCAAAGATCCCTCTCTAGTACTCGTTCCTCCTGTTGCTTTGATGCAATGGCAGTCTGAAATCAATTCTTACACCGACGGGACCCTCAAGACATTCGTCTTCCACGGCACAAACCAAAAGGCCAAGACAATTACCTCAAAGGAACTCAAGAAGTTTGATGTCATCATGATGTCGTACAACAGTCTTGAGTCAATGTACCGCAAACAGGAAAAGGGTTTCAAGCGAAAGGATGGTTTATACATGGAGAAGAGTGTGATTCATGCCATCAAGTTCCATCGCATCATCCTCGATGAAGCCCACAGCATCAAGACCAGGACTACCATGACAGCCAAGGCTTGTTTTGCCCTGAAGACGGAGTATCGGTGGTGCCTGAGTGGGACGCCCCTTCAGAATCGCATTGGCGAGTTTTTCTCTCTGGTCCGCTTCCTGAACGTCCAGCCCTTCTCGTCCTATCTCTGCAAGCAGTGCCCATGCTCGACTCTAGAGTGGAGCATGGATGCAGACAAGAGGTGCTCTGAATGCAATCATGCTGGCATGCAGCATGTCTCGGTCTTCAACCAGGAGCTCCTCAACCCCATCCAGAGATACGGAAACCTTGGACCTGGTCATGCAGCTTTTGCCAAGCTTCGACTTCTCACAGATCGCATCATGCTCCGTCGGCAGAAGAAGGATCACACCGATGCCATGGAGCTACCTGTCAAGGAGATTTACGTTGATCGTCAGTTCTTTGGCGAAGAGGAAAACGACTTTGCCAACAGCATCATGACAAGCGGCCAACGCAAGTTTGACACCTATGTCGCCCAAGGAGTTTTGCTCAACAATTATGCCAACATTTTTGGTCTGATTATGCAGATGCGTCAGGTCGCAGATCATCCTGATCTCATCCTCAAGAAGAACGCCGATGGCGGCCAGAACATTCTGGTGTGTTGCATCTGCGATGAGCCAGCAGAGGACACGGTGCGAAGCCGCTGCAAGCATGACTTTTGCAGGACGTGTGTTATGAGCTATGTCCATAGTACGGAGGAGCCTGACTGTCCTCGCTGCCATATTCCTTTGTCCATCGACCTTGAGCAGCCAGAGATTGAGCAAGAGGAAGGTCTCGTCAAGAAGAATTCGATTATTAACCGAATTAAGATGGAGAACTGGACGTCTTCCTCCAAGATTGAGCTATTGGTTCATGAACTTCACAAGCTCAGGTCTGACAAGGCTACGACCAAGTCGATTATCTTTTCGCAGTTTACCACGATGCTGCAACTCATCGAGTGGCGTCTGCGCCGAGCTGGTATCACGACGGTCATGCTGGACGGAAGCATGTCTCCAGCTCAGCGTCAAGCCTCGATCGAGCACTTTATGAACAATGTGGATACTGAATGCTTCTTGGTTTCCCTCAAGGCTGGTGGTGTCGCCTTGAACTTGACAGAAGCGTCTAGGGTGTTTATTGTCGACCCGTAAGTGCTTTCTCATCCTTCTTATCAGTAAGTATGCTAACGATTTTACAGGTGGTGGAACCCAGCGGCAGAATGGCAGTCAGCAGACCGGTGTCACCGAATCGGACAGACACGTCCTTGCACCATCACGCGGCTCTGCATTGAAGACTCGGTTGAGAGTCGAATGGTACTTTTGCAGGAGAAGAAGGCGAGCATGATTCACTCGACGGTCAACAACGACGACAAAGCCATGGAGTCTTTGACGCCGCAGGATCTCCAGTTCCTTTTCCGAGGAAGCTAGATGGAATATCATTTGTATACTATCAGATGTTTGTTGTTTTTTGTATTACCTTTATAGAGGTAGATTAGCACTGGTGTTAGGGTCAGGGACGTGTTATTACTGCAAGGCAGGGAACATGACGGAGTAGGGACATGGACTAATGAGGAAATAGAGACGCAATGCGTATAAATAATGAATGGCAGATAGATGTATCACCGTATATTATAACTTCCGTTGTGTTCTGATGTAAATGTGATTGATTGACAGCGACTACTGTCGTAATAAACTATTTACATGCTCGTCTTAGGCTTGCGTCGACTCGTCCCATTGACGGCAGTATCAAGCACGGCAACGCTAAGCTCGGGCATCTCAAACTCAAACTGGCCACGCTCGCCAGCCTTGAGTGTAAGCGTCTCGCTGCCAACAATGTTGACGCCGGTAAAGGGATCATTGTAGGCATAGGGGTCGCCGTTCTCGTTGGTCAGGATGGTCAACTCGGCGGTGGCGCCAGCCTCGATGCCATCAAAGCTCACAGAGACGGGCACGGGATCCCGATCGGTAGTGTTGTATACGGCACCCTTCCAGATCCTAGATCCAACATCTTCATTCTTGCCAGCGACGTAGTAGAGCGGGCCCCAGGACGAGTCGCTCTCGGTAGGCAAGGTGTGCGTCATGGGATGGGCGGCGAAGAGCTCCCAGACGTACCAGCTAGTCGACCTAGTCGTCAACGCGGGATCGGCTGCGAACTGAACGATTGTCACGGCCCACTGCCACCTGTCCAGCGATCGCAGCACGGGAGCGTAAAACGTCCCGGGCACGCGGTCCGCGTTGCGCTCGTAGCCGATCAGGCTTACGGCCTCTCCTACCGTCCCGATCCACCACGGATACTCCATCAGCCCTCCGTCCCACGACGTCCCGCCATTGGGATGCGTGGCAGCCACCTCGCCAACAATGTGCCCCACGGCGTCATTATCGAAACGGTCAAACTCTTGCACGAGCTGGTCCGGTTCCCTATACGGATGGTAGTCTCCTATCGCCGGGGGTGGCAAGTCCTCGTAGCCGTCTGACGTGGCGCCGCTGCTGATGACGACAATGTCAGGGTATGCTTCGTTGATGGCGGATAGGAACATGGGAAAACGGTAGTCTTTGTATGATTGCCATCCTGCTTCGGAGCCGGCGAGCCAGTCTTCGTTGCCGACTTCTACGTACCGGAGCGGGAACGGGTTGGGGTGACCTAGCTCCGCGCGCCTGGATCCCCATTTCGAGGAGGCGGGACCGCGGATGAATTCAATCTGGTCTAGGGCGTCGTCAATGAATGGCTGGAGGTGATCCTTGGGTGTGATGTCGCCGTTGAGGGATAGGCCGGCCCAGACTCCTACCACGATTTCAAGGTTCATGTCTTCTGCCCATTCGAGGTACTCCATTATGCCGAGGCCGTGCGTTTGCTGGTAGTCCCATACGCCTTGGAAGCCGGGGCGCTGGTGGACGGGTCCGAGGGTGTCTTTCCAGTCCCAGTATGTGGTGTTGTCCAGGCCTTCGAGCATGTTTCCTCCAGGGAAGCGGAGGAGGGTCTCAACTTTGTTAGTGGGGGGGACTTCAGTTAAGAGGAAGAGAGGGAGAGAGATTTGACTCACGGGATGGAGACCTTCGAGAGCTTCGGCGATGTCAATGCGAAGACCGTTCTTGCGGCCCTTGTAAGTCGGAGGGAAGAGGCTGATGAAGTTGAAATCAAGTGACTCTCCAGCAAGACCCTATCAATCATTAGATACAACCCAGTTAGCAAAGACAATTCCACCACTGATATAAATAGAGAGAAAAAAAGAAGAAGGAAAAATACTCACAGCAGGGTCAAAAGTCAAAGCAAAAGTATTATTGCTGTCGACAGCATCCCTCTCAGGCCTAAGCTCAAACCCATGCTCAACCCACTCCCCCTCGACAGCCTCGCTCAAAACCTCGACACTCCCCAGCACACCCCCATCCCCATCCCCATCCCCATTCTTAGTGGTAGTATCGCTCCTCAGCTCCGCCGTAAAGAAGCCATCGTACCCGCCATACACCCAAAAGGTTCCCGTATAAGTCTTGTCAGCCTTGACGTCCATGCCCCAGTACCCCTCGTTGAGCAATCCGACGAGACCATCGTCTTGCTCGGTACCAGGGGAGACGGTGACGGAGATGGGAAGTGCCTCGGACAGCGGCACGTCGAGGCGGTTTAGGGACAGGTTGGCTCCGTTGACGGGGCGCCAGGCTGAGAGGGAGGCTGGGAAGGAGGGGGATTCTTGGAAGGCGCGGTTGCGGATTAGTTCTGCGTAGATGCCGCCGTCGCCTGAGTTGTTGATGTCCTAAGATAATCAGTCAGTCAGTCAAGTTTGTGCGAAGAAAAGGGGAAGGCGGTTATACCTCGTGGAGGAAACCGTATTGGTGACCGCTGGTAGCATTTCCACCTTGAGAGCTGACGGTTATGTCCACGGCCAGAGAAGGCAGGACGTAGGCCGCCAGAGTAGCTAATTGAAGGGACTTCATGTTTTAACAAGATCTGTTTTTGATCCTGTCACAAGCCTCTATAACATAATAGCAGCACTCTTCTATAGCAACAGCACCAGGATGAGGGGGGGCATCAAAGCCTTTTATACCCATGACATGCATGCGTAAATCTCTCCGAGATCAATCTACCTACAATGACATCAAATTGGTCAGCCATTTCCAAGAAAAAAATAAATAAATCACACCACACAAGGATGAGAGAAGTGCCTGTGTCCAAGCTACCATCCAACTCCGTCATGTCCCCGTGGGGTAACCGATCCCCGCAGTGTATGTACCTGGTCTCATATTCAATGAGTACAAGGAACGATATCCAAGGTGGTAAAAAAAGAGAAATAAAGATAAGAAAACTACGCGAGCCAAGGCACCGTCTCCTGAGGCGCTCACTTGATTCGCGCGCATAGTGATAGTACCTTGGTGCTCGCGCGGCTCTGGTTCCATGTCCCCACGAAGGTTGTAATGAGGGGAAGATGGTCTGAGGTTAAAAGTCGGAGAAAGACACGGACATTGAAGCTCCGTCTTCTGATTCGAGCGGTTCCGCTGACTGATTTGCCTCAACCATCGGCGTTAGTAATGCCCTCTAATAGGGTCGCATCAATGCCCAGATCAAGGCCAAGATAGAGTCACCATCAGTCTGTCGATCCGAGTAAATGTTACAAAGCACGTGAAAAGATAGCAATACATCTCGTGTCACGGTGGAATAATTCCATTATTTCTTCTAACATCTATCCTTGTATCCGTAATCCGATTCTACCTCACCCTTTTAATCCAGAAAACCCCCAGATACAGTACTTATAAATGATTCATCATATCATCACTTTCGAGGTGATACAAGAAATTTGCAAGAAAGAAAAGATTGCATTGTTGAACCAGAGCGGATAACACAATCCGCCAAGGCCAAGCTAACAAGTACATTGCTCACAGGTTGAGCAGAGCCCTGGCACCAGGCTCGCTGAACACGTAGATGACGTCGTGCGAGTTGGAGAAACCATTAAACTGCGTGGCAGAACACTTGGTGTAAGCACCCATGTTCTCAAAGTAAAGCCAGTCGCCGACATCAAGGACCGAGTCAAAGCGAATGCTCTCGGCAATACGATCAATGCCATCGCATGTGGGTCCCCAGACAGAGTACTCAACGCCTTCGCCGATAGGCACTTGACCAGAGACCGGAGTCTCGTACAAGGTCTGACCATTAGAACGAAGGATCTTGGCCTCCGGGTGCTGGTGATCAAACATGATGCTAGAGAAATTGCCATAGACGCCATCGTTAACATAGACCATGTAGCCCTTGCCATCGAGGCTTGCGTCCTCGACAGTGCGTCGAGCAATGATGTTGCAGGCAATGGTAAAGGCCTCAGACACGTAGTAGCGGCCAGGCTCGGCAATGATGTCGACGCCGCAGTTGGCAGGGAAGAACTCGTCAAGCGCACCGCCGAGGACAGTAGCCATATCCTCAAAGGTGTCGCTGGTGAAGCCGCCGCCAACATCGAGGGTACGCATGTGGAAGCCGAGCTCGCGGCCATACTGGAAGACGGCATAGGCGTCCTCGACAGCCTTGAAGAAGGCCATCGGGTCGGCAGCACCAGATCCAACGTGGAAGCTGACGCCAACGACCTTCAGGCCGAGTTCCTTGGCCGTGTCAAGAAGGCCCTCGGTGGTGTCCCTGGCTGCGCCAAACTTCATGCTGAGTCGGCACAAGCTGGAGCTGTCATCGGTCATGATGCGGAGGAAGAGCTCCGCTCCGGGAAACAGCTTGGCAATCTTGTGCAACTCATCAGCATTGTCAAACGTCATCTGTTTAACGCCGGCAGACTTGACAAAACGAACGTAGGAGTTGGTCTTGCAAGGCTGGGCGTAGATGATGCGCTCAGGGGCGACGCCCATGGAAAGGACCTGTTCGATCTCGCCCTTGGATGCGCAGTCGAAGCCGGTGCCAAGCTCGGTGAGGAGCTTGAGAACCTTGGGGTCAGGGTTGCACTTGACGGCGTAAAAGGGCTTGACGCGGGGCAGGTTCCTCTTCCAGCGGAGGTGCTGGCGGTAAACGTGGCCCAAGTCGGCAACAAAAAAGGTATCTTCGTCGCCAGGCTCGCACATCTCATGGTCGATGGCTTCCACGCGGCGGTGGAGAGCCTCGCCAATCAATTCCTTGGGATCGATGGCATTTTGCTGTACAGGCTGGAGAAGGGGCTCCACGAAATGGGCCTTCTTTAAATGGTGATTATTGGTCTGGACATAGTGGTCGAGAGCAGCAGTTGCCATTACCATATCCCAGGTGTTGACGGGGTGATGTGCTAGAACAGAAGATGTAGTTTCCTGAGGATCAAGAGGTGCTAGCAAGCTCCTTTATAGATTAATCAACACAAGCGTGTGATTAGTGGGATAGAATTAGTTGACCGGAACAAGTCAAGCGAATTCTAGGGTGGGCGAGAACGGTAGCAGACTGCTCCTTGGATGGACTGACGAGGCCTCCTCGACTCTTCCTCGGTTAGAGGAAGAACCACTGGTACCCTCCTATGCGGCAGCTGACGGTTGTGGGAGGACGGCGGGGGCGGGTTGAGCAAACCGTCTCCAAAGAACAAAGTGTCGAGTAATTTAGGCGACCTCAACCACGGCGGGAGGAGGGATGGCGTTGATGATGTGTGCGGGCTTGCACAGGCTGAAATCTTTGTCGCTGACGAAGGTTACGGCCAAGGAAGCCGTTTTGACGCGTGTTGCCTTTGAGGAGACCAAAGGCAGTCGAACCTGGTGTGGTCGAAGCAGTGAGAGCTCTGCGAGAGATGGGACGGTTAGCGCGAATGCGTCTTGTCACGTCGGTAGACAAATTGAGGTGCTGGTCGGGCGCAAGTTGTGCAGACAGGATGGAATGATCAACACGAGGTTCGGTGAAAGGAACAAGTATAGTAAGCGGCCTCCCAATGATTTTTAGGAGTCAGAGGGGGAAAACAGGTGGTTGGCGTCGGGTAAGTAGGGGCGCAAGGCAAGACGTGGCAGTGCCCCCCAGGCAAGTCGGAATTTCGGTGAGTTGTTAATGGCAGGAAGTGAAAGTGGTAGACCAACCTGATCGAGATACAGAGCTGACACGGCGCAAGGCGACTAGAGTTTGTCTTCGACGGGATAATTCGCGCAGAGACGAATGCTAGTTGCTGTAAGAATTGTTGTTGTCCGGACAGTAATGAGAACTTGGAAAATTCTCAAGATTGAGGTGAAAGCGGGAAGAAGATAGAGTTTTGTTGGTGACAGTGCGTGATGGGGGGGAGAAAAAGGATGGATGGAGGGGGGCAGGGGCAGAGAGCTCTTTCAAGTTTTATTCCAATATTAGTGTCCTCCATTTTACATTTTACCCTACTTACTACGGGTACCTTGGCGCACACGCAGTGAAACAGAACAACACGGTACTTGCAAGGCGTGGCTGGGCTGGGCTGAATTGTGCCTCCCTCCAAGTCTTTCCTTGTCCTTCCCCGTTCCCCACAGCTTCCGTCCAAGGTTCAAAAATTCTCACTCGCTTTGAACCAATCACATGTCGTCTTTATTCGAGCTTTCCGAGACTCCTAATACCATCCAAATTCAATTCGCGACACGGCAAGAGGTACGTACTCCGTACTGCCACCCGGTTCATGTACCTCCACGTTGACAGCTTCGCGGATGTGACTGCCACTACTCCTCTTGTCACACAGATCCCCCTTCTCTTCCATCGCACCACGTCAACCAAACACCATCTGTACCACTCAAAACATCGCCGGCAATAGAAATAGAACCAGATCATGCGTTGTTGTGTAAGCTCGGGACAGCCTCCACGCAGATCATCGCATTTCCTCACATGCAGGTCGAAGCTCGCTCTCCCTCTTACTACTTGTACGCCAGATTGTCTCGCATAACCAGCAACATTGCCGTTGCATCCGCCTACAGCTACATACGGAGTATAGTCGGGCTGGCTGGCGGGCAAAGAGCAGACCGCAACTTTGAGACCAGCGCACCAAAAGGCTCGTTCTCCATCCATCTCATGCATGCCCTGAATCAAGGTCATGCAAGCTGTACATATGTACATGCTCCGTACCTCGCCATGTAACCTCCCCAGCCAATCGGCCAGACTCCTACTAAAAACCCGTTCCTGAGCACCTGCGTCTTTTTTTTTCTTCTCGTCAATCCATGACATATTATATGGACAAGATGGAGCTCGAGCTCCCCTACCTGGTACATGTGAAAACGGGCGTACAACCCGCGAGAAAATTCTCACTCGCTGAAAACCACACTATAATTAGGAGGGGGGGGCCCTCGGTGCCAGTCAGGTTCACGCCTTACGTCCGTTTTCCCCATGATAATTGGGCACCATTAATTACCTTTACGACCTTGACGACAGCTTGGGACGTCATCATGCCCCATCTAAACGCTCTAATAGCAGGATTGTAGCTCCACGGCCAATGCTGCGACTCGAAATACGGGAGCGACATGGGAGCTAAACGCTAAGGCGGCAAAGAATCTTTCACATTCATGCCTAACGCACAGAGTGCAAAGTCTTTTCTTTCACCATCACGTGAGCGATTGGATTACCGTCGTATCCCGAAAAACAGATCCTCTCGTATGACCGACAGTAGCTATTCATCCCTCTACTCGTTAGGACAACCGTATATCGTCTTTGATGAATTCTTTTCATCGCAAGCATAGATAGAAATAAGAGCACGTCATTGTGGCTCTACAAGTAGAGCCGAATTTTATGGGCCACCCGCTCTTCTAGAAGCCTTCCGTCGGGCTTCCCCTTTTGTCCTCTTGCCCCGCTTCATGCAGGAAGCCTATTTGAGCATCATCTTCAAAGCAAGTACCCTAGAAGTAGTGATGATGACCTGACAAACAAGCCTTGTACTGCGACGATGGACAAGATCTTTTTCCAGAAGAGGCTGGACATAACCAGAACTCATGAGTGTGCTTGCATCGAGGACAGGAGCTTCGGGGGAAGTCTTTTATAACAAACCATATATAGAGAAAGAGATTGAGAAATTTAATGTCGTTGAATTTGATCAAGTAGTCGCCATGTGAGATAGTACGCAGCAGGTCCCATGAATTACTCAAACGCGAAGGGGGACAACTTCGAAATATCTTATATTCATATGTACTCAGTTAGTTGTGTTCGTCTTGCTGGTTGTTATAGAGTTTGAAAGCCATTGGGGATATACATGGCTCGATTGTATATCGCGAGGCTGCAGCCTCGGACTGTGTTATAAGAAGACTGAGCCTTATGGCTTTACGCTTATTGCGTTAGAATGCCAAAATAAAAAAAGAAAGAAAGAATAATGTACTCAGTCATTTAGTCCGGTAATCCACGATCCTCAAGGACTCCGGGTCTGAAAAAACGAGCTCAAGCAGATTATCCCTTCCCCATCGACCTGTTCCATCCCCCCTCTCCATCTTCTCTGCAGAGCTTGTTGCTTTCGCAACGCAGCCCGCTGAGAGATTTCCTCGAGAGGCCTGGGACAAAGTCAGTGAGTCAAAAACTACTCTGCTTGATGGGCTTGATCTTGCGTTGCTCTGTGGTCTTTCTACCATTGTGAATAGGATTAGAAAGATGTATCGTATCTGAACGCGTAAGGGCTGCGCTTTACATGTTAGTGCCGATGAGATTCTCTGTCTTCTCTTGCTTTTACTTGAGTTGTGATGTATATGTGCACTCTATAGGTTTACATCTGTTGTACAATATCTATATCCCAGGGTATTTTACTCTGCGCCCTTGACGTCCATGTCCTTGATGGTCCACGTCCCGTCAACCCAGCTTTGCTTCTCGCCTAGGAATGCCATGCTCTCTTCGCCACGCTCAAGAGCATCGATAAGATACTTCTGGGCAACTTCCTTGACCTGAGACTTGCTGACATCGAGCAGCTGCTCCCTCCTCTTCTGCTGCATCTCGTGAGTCACGCCAGACAGAAAACGGGACATGCCCTCCTGGTTGACTGCCTTGGGGGCATCGACGCCTTGGAAGACAGATATCTTGGCCTCTTCAATGTCGCGTTCGGTGAAGTCCTTTTCAAGTGCCCAGCGACCGGCATTGCGCATGATCTTTTGTGTGTTTTGGGGGTTGGGGTCGCGGTAGGAGTAGAAGCCAAAGAGGCCGTCCAACGCGCGGAAGTAAGCACCACCACCGTACGCACCGCCCTTCTCACGGATCTCGTGATGTAGGTGCTTGTGAGTTAAGAGCTGAGACAGAATTTGCAAAGGAGCTCCCTCAGCAGCCGTGTAAGAGGTGGTTGGTAGGGAAAGACCACCGTAGTAGACTTGGTAAGGTAAAGGGAAGAATGTCTTGCTATCTTTGGGCAAGGGTGTGAGCGCCGACGTTTTGGGAGCAGGACTGCCTTGCTCAAGGCTGCTAAAGAAGTTTTGCAGGGAGCTGGTATTGGCAGATGTACTCTCAGAGCCACACGTGATGGCAGTGCGGAAATTGCCTTGAGTAAGAGCAAAGCTTTGGATTTGCTTAAGCTTGCTGATTACATCCTCCAGGCCATTGGTCTCGGGACGGCTGGCTAGCGATGTTGTCAGCTTGATCTGAGAGAGGCCAGACACCTGTTGACGAAGCCATGCACTACGCGTCAGGCTAGACTCAGCATAGCCCATGGCATATCGGTGACCGGAAGAGGCAATGTCGTTTACCACGCCGTCTGATGAAGCCTGGAGGAGCTGGCGAATGCGAAGTGCAGCCTCGGGGCTGTCAAAGTTCGTCTCCTGCACAAGTAGGCGCAACAAGTCGAACATGACGGGCACGTTATGATCCAAGGCCATGCCAGTGAAAATGAGTCCCTCACTAGCCTGACGGAAGTCGGTTGGTGAAGGGGTGGAGTGGTAGCCGACGGACACGCCGCCCGTCTTCAGCTTGATAAGGTCTTCGAGTTGCTCCGTGGTCATGGTCTTTGTGCCCAGGCGCATAATACTTTCCGTAAACAAAGGGATCAGTTCGCGCAGATCATCAGGGAGATTTTCGAGGGTGTTGATGGCACGGAAATAGGTGAGGCCATTCGTGGGGGCTTCCCTCCACTGAATAGGGGTGCCGTTGAGATCCTCATCACGGACAGTAACCACCTCCTTGGTACGAGGAATGTCCTTGACATAAACCGTAGGCAGGCAACTGAGATCCTCTGTATTGGTCTTGTTCTGCTCAACGAGAAGATCCTGCTCCCGCTTCTCGAAGTACTCCCTGGCCTTATCCTCACCACCTGCTTTCTTCACTGCTTTACTGATCATACCCGAAAGGCGTTCCTTCTCTTCCTGGACCAGTTCTTCACTATAGGTGGCCGAGGGCGCCATCGTGAAAGTGAGGGTATTGTCGTTCAAAAGATACTTGTCAATCAGGCCCTCGAGATACCCTCCTTCAGCAAGCTTGTTCTTGAAAGCAGTGATATTGTCGTTCCAAGCCAAAGAGTCGAAAGGATCAGTACCGTTGAACCACTTGCCCTTGAGTCGGTTCAACATGCTGAAGCCAAAGTTAGATGTCTTGTGCTTGAGAGAGAGCTCAAGCTGGTGCAGGGAACCGTCAATCTTGCCCTGATCGAACCCACTGTCGCGCGCCTCTCGGAGGATTTCTTGCACTCTAGCCTTGAGTTTGGGCACATCCTCCTCCTTGACGCCAGTCAAACCAATGGAGAAAATACCAGTCTTAGCAGAGGAGTCGTAGCCGGTGTTGGGGCTCCAGTCCGTTCCCATCCCTTCTTCAATCAAGCCCCTGTACAGAGGAGAACCGTAACCATCCATGAGTAGTGTGGAAAGTAGCGCGACCGCGAAAGACTCGACAACATCGGTTGTATCACCGGTAACCCAAGACACAGATGTCTTGTACTGTCGATCAGCATCTACGAGAGGGTCCAGAGGACCTTTGAGGGTGACATTTTGGGGGCCCTTGAGTTCTGCGGGAGCATGAATCTGTCGATCACCCTCAATTTTCTCGAATGCTTGCAACCGACTGTTGATTTCGTGTAGGTGGTCCGCAAGTGGCATATCACCGTATGTGAAAAGCTTCGCATTGCTCGGATGGTAGTTTTTGGCGTGGAAAGCCTTGAGCTGTTCATAAGTGAGATCTGTAATCTTCTGAGGGTCGCCACCAGAGTTATGAATCTCAGGGAAGATGTGATCTTGGAATCGAATGTAGTATAGATAACCAGCATCCGACATTTGGCCCTTCATCTCATTGTAGACAACGCCCTTGAAGACAAGCTTCTTGCCTTCTTCATCCTCTGCCAGGGGGTTCTCGGGGCCGATGCGCCAACCTTCTTGGGTGAAATCTGACTCCTTGAGTAGAGGATTCAGAGCAGAATCCATGTAGACGGAGAGAAGGTTCTTGAAGTCTTGCGCATTGGTTGTTGCAAATGGGTAGAATGTATGATCTGAGGCGGTAAATGCGTTCATGAAGTTTGAGAGTGTTCGGGGCAGCATCTTGAAGAACGGATCGCGGATAGGATACCTAATTTTGTAAGCTGATTCTATTGGAGATGGGGCCGGGAGGCTTACTTTTGGCTTCCACACAGTGTCGTGTGCTCTAGGATGTGAGGAATGCCTGTATCATCCGGGGGGTTCGTCTTGAAGCCGATTGAGAAGACATTATTGCTGTCATCGCGGGCAAGGTGTAGATAGTCGGCACCGGTCTTGTCGTGTTGCAGGTGCAAGGCCGTCAACTTAAGCTCAGGCACATGCTTCGACCGGACGAGGGTGAAGCCGTGAAGCTTCTCCCCAGGTTTGGGATATTGCGCCAAGTCAGTGACAGCTTTCTTAGCTGTGTTTGCGGCGTTGCGTAGCATCGTGACGTTTGGGGGAAGAACTAAAAGAAAAACAATATTATACACAAGCGTAAATTCTTAAATCATTAACGAACACATGAATGGAAGAAGTGCAAGCCTGATGGATACCCAAATGCTTGGATGACAGAAGTGCAAAAGTCAGGTTGGATACAAGGTAGTTTGGACTACCTAGTCAGCGATGACGGTTCGCCCTAAGCCTAGAAAAATTCTGGGCTGCATGGACCCTGGGCTGGTGGCAGGCTGAACCTACGTTTTGCTTAGTCATTCAATCATCACTGGGTGGGGGCTACTCCAGTTGCAGCCGCGAGTCCGATGAAGATAAGGCACTAACAGTTCTCCCCGTTTGTTGACATTATTAGATGTTACATACCTATTAGTAGTCCCCGGATCATGACCACCCGAGTGAAAACCAAAGGCTTTCAAACCACAATCCCAGGCCGTTGGTTACCAAAGTCGCACCCATCAACACCAAGGTGCAGAAACCCGTCGACGTGGTACAAGCCGGTTACTCAGCTATAACTTTGGTAAGCGCCGTTCCCTCGAGGTCGTGTAGCCATTAGGCACCACTCTGTGTGATGGTATCATGCAGTCTAATCAATCAATGGGTCACGTTGCAGGTTCCACGTTCAACGTTCGCCGGGTATATTCGCCTCCCCGGTGTTGCGACGAATCTAAATAGTGATAACGGCCACTATCATCGAATGTTTACGATTTGCTAAGCCTGGAATGGTGAAAATTGGCGCTGCCTAGACCTGGGCTTAAAACCTCTGTCCGAAACTATCGTCGATTTCCCCACCATAGCCCCGACTACGAACGAGCGCGATGCCTCCCTCGCCTCCCGCCACCACTGTCGAAGCGGACTTTGTACCCAAATGCCTTCGAACTGAATGTGACGGTACTGACCGGTCGCCTCCGCCGCCGAAGAAGGCCGCAAAGTGTAAGAAGCCCGGCAAATCGAGCGACGAGGCATCGCGATTACTGCATGCAAGAATATCCCAGCTGGAGCAAGATGCGGCCGGCGAAAAAGATCAGGAATTGGAGATTGGTGAGTGCTGCCGTGCTAGCTGCGATTGTTGGGCGACTTTCGCTGACCATCAGGACGGTAGAGCGAGAGGTGAAGAGGGCCAATCGCGATATTCAGCAGCAGATGCAAAAGATGGATAATATGCAGAAGATCGACTACCTCACACGCCGTTCGAGCGACCTTCTTGCCGAAATGCGACGGCTCGAGAAGGAGAATCAGAAAAATAGGCGGCGCTCTGATAACCTCCAGAAAGAACGAGACAATGGACGAACTGAACTCAGCAAGACTGTTGGCTTGAAAGAGAAGCTGGAGAAGTTGTGTAGAGAACTACAAAAGGACAACAATAAGATGAAGGTGCGGGAGGCCGTCTTTTTCCCTTGAGCCAGTCGGAAAGCTAATATTTGGGCGTTTATCAGAACGAGATCAAGGAGAGCCAAACCAACATTAAGAGAAGTACGGCCGCTTGGGACGAAAAATACGCAACGTTATTATCAAAATTGGAAGGAATCCAAGAGGAAAAGGATACTCCAAAGAGACAAGTGGTCGATATGGAAGTAGATGAACTGTAAGTCGAAGCGATCTTTTCTGGAATAGACCTTCCTTGCTAACCAGCCAGGTTCCGTGTTCGTTTTAAGTCTCTGATTGAACAATACGAGTTGAGAGAACTGCACTTCCACTCACTCATGCGCACAAAGGAGCTTGAGGTCCAGTATCACATGGCGCGGTACGAGCGGGAGAAGAAGACTGCCGACACAGAATCTGCTAGAGCAAGACACCTCCAAGCGCAAGTCCAAGCCTTTACGAAGACTGAAACAGAGCTGCGCAATCAACTCAATGTCTACGTGGACAAGTTTAAGCAGGTAGGCGGTTCGCGTAAACGGTCCTTGAGTACTACAAATTAACCCGTTTTATAGGTTGAAGACACGCTGAACAATAGTAATGATTTGTTTCTATCCTTTCGTAAGGAGATGGAGGACATGTCAAAGAAGGGCAAACGTCTGGAAAAGGAAAACGATGGTCTCAAGCGGCAGAAAGATGCCACAGCCGCAAACATACTTCGTATGGCGGAGGAACGGCAGGAGTTTAAGAAAAGGATGGACGAGGCCGAGATCAAGTCGGAGAAGTTGGCCAAGATTATACAGGCCATGCAGAAACAGGGACGGCAGGTACCCGCGAGTGTGGCAGCCACGATGGAGAGCTGCTTCTCAGACAGCCATGGAGGGGAAGATGTTGACGAGAGCGATTATTCGGAAGACGATGGTGAGGGTGAACATGATAGTGAGCTCGACGAGGAGACGGATGATGAGCCTCAGCCTGTTACATATGGGCCGGAGCGACCGCCTCAGCATCCCATCAACGGGCATTGAAAGGCCAAACATGCATTTTGTTCCCGCGACGGGTCTGGTGACAGCATTTGGACTGCCTGGACCCGATTACTGTCTTTGTTGCTCCAGTGCCTTGGAAGTGTAGTAGGTGCTTCGACATATTGCGATTATGGTACATCGTTGTTGCTCAGCCGGTATGTCTCATGATTTTATGTCCATGTGTGAGATCGCCATTGAGGGGTATCCGAGGGCCAAAAATAAAACGTTTGTAGTTGGCTACAGAATTGGGCGAATCCGACTCGGCTTATTTTGTCCAAGAGACTCGATAGAGTCTGCATGGCGACGCCAGGATTCGAAGACGCTGGTGATTTGCGCGCGCGCAATGCCGGCTGCGAATAGGTGAGCTCCCTTCTTCAATCACCATTAAACCAATGTAGTAGCCTATCACGGTAGGAATCTATGTAATTACGTTGATTTCAGGTTGGATTGTCGGCATGATAGTCGTGGTGAAAACCCTCCCCCTTGATATTTCATGTCAAGCGGGTACCTGAGTGAGCCTACTGTACAAGGTTATGGTTAGGTAGGGAGTTTGGAGGGGCAATCTAAGCGCTGCGGTGCTACGTAATGGGGGGTTAATAAAGGACTGCGCCGTGCCGTACTCTGACGGGCGCTCCCCCCCAGATTACCTCACGGGCAAGGAAGTTCAAAGTGGACACCTAGCACTTAAGATTCGGTTAGGTACCTAAGTAGTAGTAAGGTATTGCAGCAATACCTAGAAGGGCATGCGCTTATGCTTATCTGTTTCATGCTCCCTTTTATTCTCAACTTCCGACCTTGAATATTTTCTCTTCCATCTTCTGTATTGATAATTGCTTTTTGTCTTCGAGTCCTGTGCAATTGGTCGAGATTTGCCATCATGGACTTCTTACAGGTAATTTAACCTTTTGCGCATGCGCCTGCTCGCCCTCTCGAGCACAGCAGAAAGCCAATCGAGCCATCACGACCTCGAACCAAGATGCTGACATTCCCCTCTCTAGCGCCTCGCGCGGTTCCTCGACCGCCCGCTCTTCCCTTGGAAGAAGCTCATCATGGGCTTCTCCCTAGGCCACTACCTCTTCGAGTCGTTCCTCACCTTCCGCCAGTACCGTGTCCTCCAGCGCCCGTCCCCGCCCGCCGTCCTCTCCAAGGAAGTTTCCGCAGATGTCTTCACCAAGTCGCAGGCCTACGGCCGCGCCAAGGCCAAGTTCACCATCATCGAAGGACTCTGGGACCAGGTTCAGAATCTCGCTTTCCTCCACTTCGACGTCCTGCCCAAGCTCTGGTCCTGGACCGGCCGTCTGCTGCTCGACTTTGCCCCGGAACGCTTCACGGGCGAGATTTCGCACTCTATCCTCTTCGTCATGGTCTTCCTCGGCATCCAGCAGGTTCTCAGCCTTCCGTCTCGCCTGTACTACACCTTTGTGCTGGAAGAACGCTTCGGCTTCAACAAGCAGACGCCTGCGCTCTTCGTGACTGACTTGATCAAGACCAATGCTCTCACTGCTGTGTTGATGCCTCCTGTCCTCGCCGGTTTCCTCAAGATTGTCCAGAAGACGGGTAACCAATTCTTCTTCTACCTCTGGGCCTTCGCCGCCGGTCTCCAGGTCTGCATGATTGCCATCTACCCCACGTTCATCCTGCCTCTGTTCAACAAGCTCAGCCCCCTCGAGGAAGGTCCTTTGAAGGAGCAGGTTGAGAAGCTTGCTGCTAGCCTCAAGTTCCCTCTCCACGAGCTCTTCATCATCGACGGTAGCAAGCGCAGCGCTCACTCCAACGCCTATTTCTTTGGTCTGCCCTGGAAGAAGCACATTGTCCTATATGACACCCTGATTGAGAAGAGTGAGCCCGAAGAGATTCTCGCGGTCCTTGGTCATGAACTGGGTCACTGGAAGCTTGGCCACACTACCCGTCTTCTCCTCATCACCCAGGTAAGACTCTGCACACCCCCTCGCGATCCATGAGCTGCTCGTACTGACTGACTATGCCTAGTCCCATCTTCTCTACATATTTACCCTTTTCTCCGTCTTCGTCAACAATGCCTCCCTCTACGCTTCCTTCGGGTTCCACGCCACTCGCCCCATCATCATCGGTTTCTTGCTGTTCAATGATGCCCTCTCTCCCATGGACACCCTCGTCAAGCTCTTCATGAACATGCTTACTCGTCACTACGAGTTCCAGGCTGACGAATTTGCCGCCAACCTCGGCTACTCCCAGGAGCTCTGCCGCTCCCTTCTCAAGCTGCATATACAAAACCTTAGCTCCATGGATGCCGACCCCGTCTACGCCAGTTACCACTTCTCCCACCCCCACCTCAGTGAGCGCCTCAATGCTCTCAACTGGAAGGGTGAGGAGAAGGTTCAGGGTGGCGCCCTTGAAGGCAAGGATGGTGTTGTCAAGGCTTCTGGCCGCGATGAGCTGTAGATCTTGGGTATGTGACGTTGTCAACAAATACGAACACACCAAGAATAGCTATGCAACTGGGTATGAGAACGAATGGAATTGAGAGTTAGCGAGAGCCCAATATGATAGTCATGTGTTTGGATGTTGTTGGAGCTTTATAGCTTATGTAGGATTAGGAAAGAAGGGAACCAACGCTGAAAAGGGAAGAAAGAGGCAAACTCTGGGTCTTTGGTCCTTCGATTCACACAAAACGTGGAAGAACCAACCCGGAGTGTATAATAGAGCGTCAATAAAGGTCTTAAGATGCCAACAACGAGTTCTAACAACTAACTACCCTGCGCTAATACTAGGTATTGCCAGTCTATCTGTTATGACTAGTATGGCTTGTCTTTGCTAATAGTTCGCCGCTTACTCTTCCTCAGACTCCTCGGAACCTTCACTGCCATCCTCTAGCTCACCCTCGCTTTCTTCCTCACTCTCGTTGTCCTCTCCGACCTTGAGGCCGTAATCATCGTGGAAGTGGCTAAGCTCACGAACTTGGACTTTGTAGCCCGCAGCTTTGAAAGCCGTCTCTTGACCCTATCATCAGAATTAGTGCTGAACGTCGACGTATTCAAAATTTGTTCTCCCTTACCTCAGTCATGAGCTTGCCGCAAGTAACAACGACGTTGCTCTTCCCTGGAGCAAAGCAGGGAAGAATCATCTCTCGCATTATCCTCTTCATCTCCTCGATGCTAACGTCCCTTACTTGTCTAAGGACCTCCTTGCTCCAGTCGACGGGGAGATCGCGGATTACGCTGCGCACAAAGTTTTGCTGAGCTGCGCTGGCCATGGTAGCCTGGTCGTCAGCGAACATTGTCACGATTTGGCTCATGCAACCCTCGAGAAGGTGCTTGTCAACAGGTGTCTCGCCCTCGGCAATCTTGCGGATTGCTTCGTGTGCTGCAGCAATGGCCTTGAAAGCATCTGGAGAGCGGTATACGCGGTAGGAGAGCACACCCGAGTCGAGATTGCGAGTGAAGTATGAACCGTAAGCGTAGCCGCCTCCACGGACTGCGTTCCAAAGAGGGCCCTCAACAGTCTCAAGGTAACCAATGGCGACCATGATTGCAGGAAGACGTGGGTCAGAGAAAGAACTGATGCCTGGGGCAGTGCTGACCGTAAAGGAGCTGTCTAGAGTCGTCATGGGAACGATGATGGCACCAACCGAGCCAGGCTTCTTCCCCTCATCGTTGAGAAGGCTTGACGGGCGAACGATGGGGACCATTTCCTCCTCGGCAGTAGCATTCAAAGACTTTGAGAGAATATCCCAAGTAGTCAGGGGATTTGGTAGAGTAGCGAGATTGGCCGTCACTAAAAATCGCATATTCTCAAAAGTGAAGAGATGCTTTCGCAAGTCGTTGAACCAACCGACAACTTTGTCAGGGTCTGAGTCCAGCAATTTCTTGAGACGCTTCAAGTAAACTGCACGGACAAGAATTCTTCTGGCGACAGAAGTTGAGGATCTCTCTTGATGAATTGCAGCATCTACTTCAGCTGACATGGCTCGACCATCTCGCTTGTTTTCCGGGACATCGGCCAAGTTCTTCACAAGAGAAGCCTTGAGGCGAATAGGATCAAATATGGCATCGTCAATCATGGTACGAAGCCACTCGACAGCAGCACCGTACTTCTCGGGTTCAACCTGGAACTGAACCATGAGACTATCAGAATCACCAAGAGAGTGGGCTGAGCTGATACCGTACCCCACAGTATCTTTCTCCATCTCCATTACAACTTGTTCGAAGTCGACCTGTTTGCCATCTCTCATGATATGTGTGTTGAAGAAGACGTCAGTGAAGATGGGAATGAGGGGCTTCAACTCGACCGGAACATTGGTGGTACCAATGTGACCAGTAATGTGGACAAAGTTGGTCGGAACATCTTCAAATTGCATAAAAAGAGGAAGTTTACCGGGGGTCGCAGAGTCAATCGTCTTTTGTGCCGAACCGTTCCCGACTCCAACGGCCTTGGCACGACCAGACCGGGCGGTGTCTGATTCGATGAAATGAATTGACTCAGTTCCAGGGACAGTCCATCGATCCAGTAGCTCGGTGGGAATGGGCTCATCATTCTTCTTCTTGGCAGCTTCAAGCTTCTTGGCCAGCTTCTCAAGGCCTTCAGGGCCCAACTCTTCTTTCCGCTTGGCCAAACGGGCCTCCTCATCTGCCTTTTGTTTATTGGCCATGCTTAGAGAAGGCCTACCAAGTACTGAAACATGGTGCGCATCAGACATCCAATACTTGAGAAATTCGCGCCATTGTTCATCCGTCCATTTCTCAAGAGCATCATATTCACTCAAGTCACCGAGATCCCTCAATGTAGAGCCGTCGCGTTCTCCAAAGAGAAAATCTGTGATGATGTTGGTGGCGTAATACGACTCGGAGGTTTCGGCGTGGAACTTGACTTGGCGCCTTTCTCTGAGGATACACTCCCTCATGTAATCCATATCTAGAGGCTTGGATGCAACGTCACGGAGGACTTCAAAAAGCCTCTTCTCAACTGCCTCGAGCTGTTCAGTTTGGACACCAGTTGGATTGAGCCAAATGATAGAGTCGGGTCGGGCGTCTGTCCATGTTGCGATCGAGCTGGCAAGTTGTTCTTTTTCGACAAGAGTGTTCTCCAGAACAGATACAGAGGATCCACAAAGATAAGTTAAGAGGATATTCAAGGCCGAAGTGGCAATCAGGTCCTTGAATTTAGGTCCATAAAATCCGACGAGAATCTCCCCCATAGACTCATCCTCCTCAGGGAACTCAGCAGTGGTAAGGATTGTCTCTTTGAGGTGGGGAGGCTGAGAAGAATCGATCCATGGGCGCTGGAAAGGGGTGTCCAAAGACGGGATATCATCCTTGATACTTTCTTCGAACTCGTCAAGAATCTCGATGAGATTTTCGTGGTTGGCTTCTCCAACGATGACGAGGCAAAGATTGCGGGGCTGATACATATCACTATGGAACTTACGGATACGCTCAGGAGTGAGTGTCCGTAAAGCCCCGGTCATACCGCCAGTCTCGTATCGGAAGCCGATGTCTTCAGGGTACAGGATTCTTCGAGCTTTGATATCCAAGATCTCTTGGCTTTGGAACTCAACGGCCTGCATCTCACAATAGACGACGCCAGCATCGTTTCCATCACCATCGACATGCCAGACTTCAGTAACGATACCTTCATCTGTGATGGTAGGGAGCAGGAGGTGCTCCAAATAAACCGGCAACAATTGAGCAAAGCCATCCCAACCTGCCGTGTCGGAGGTATAGGCTGTATGATCTGTTGCAGTCCAAGCATTGGTACTGGAATAGGCACGAGATGCAAGCTTATCTAGAAGCCCCTTGTATTGGTAGCTCTTGGAACCCATGAAGACTAAATGCTCCAAAGTATGGGGAGCTCCGGAATCGTCAAAGATCTCGGTTGCCAGAGTGAAATAGCCATTGACTTTGGGGCCTTTTCGATCGGCGACGATCACTTGCATACCGCTGCGCTCAGAGACATATTGGGTAATGGTGCAAGGAGCATAGTCGACCTTGAAGCTCTGGACCTTTCGGAAGCTTGAAGAAGGCTTTGCGGCAGGCATCGTGAAAGAATTTCCAGTCACTTCCTGGCGGATGGATAAGGAGCCTGACTCAGAGACAATGCTGCGTTTAAGGTGGCTTTTTATAGTGCCGTGTTGATGAACACCGACGAAATTTGGAATCAAGGATCTGTACCAGATGCTGGGTTAGTCTCAACATTATATAAAGTAGGCATTCAATTGCCGATGCAGGATGTAGGGTAATTGTTGCAGTGGGGCAGACAATGTGAGCTGTCAGAACTTTCAGAGTCCACCCAGCCTGAGTCTTTGAATTTTGTGATAGGTAATTGGTAGATGCTCGGCGTTTAGTCACTGACTCGTAATCTTGAAGCCCGTGAACGAGCCTCAAGGCAATGGCTGCGATGACGACGAGGATCGAAAATATTATGACCCTGGCTCTCAGGATGTAAGGCATCTTTTCATTTCCTTCGCCGAGCGCATCGATAAGCCCATGGATTTGCAGATGTCTAGTGATTCTGCTCCAACATATGGGCGGATGTTTCTTATCACAATGTGCTGACAAGCTGCCCCGCGATGATTAGGCGGGTGGGATGAACGCGGGGCATGGTCGTAGCACAACTATAATGCGCCGTGATGGACAGGGGTAGAGGGGGTAGAGATTGACTGAAGGAAATTGGAAACATTACCTTCTTCCGGTGGAAGTTGCTCTCAAAGACTTCTGGTACAGGAGACAAGAAGCAGTGGTGAGATGGCGCCTGCGCTGTGAAGCTCTCGAAGTTTGCAAGAGCAGATTCACGTTTGATTTTGTCGCGACAGCTGCCCCGCCATCCACCTGTAAACGCAGGAGGGATGTATGATACAGCGTGGATGATCAAAGGTAGGCGATTTTTAGCTCGTTGCAACAGCAGAAATCCAAGAGAATTGGGGAAAGGAAGTGATTGCCCTTATATAGGCATAAGCACTCTGGAAAAGGCACAGCGACAGTCACATCCGGAGGGACAATACCGTGACCATTGGAGGACAATGCGAATGGTGGCTGGCCCGAGCTCCTGATTGGGTGACTTAAGCGCAAGCCTCACTTAACGCCACAATATGACCTCAACCGCACCTGCCCGCGACAACTTTGACAGTTTGCATCCACCCACTGAAAGGAAAGAAGGACCCAACCAGTGACAGCAGCTGCAGCAGCAACGCCCGAGCTCCATCCATACTTTATCCAATAGCTACCATATCACTACCACTACTACTAGTACTGCTATTACCTCCCATCACTTCCCAACCAACAACGACCCGTACGGCCATGATACGGTAGCAAACACGTCGCACTTCTCCGAGTTAGGGCACTGCTGTACGCAGAAGGAGCGCCCACTCCGTCCCTCCCAACAGCGCATCGGTATCACATCCCTGTCATAAGTACATGCTCCTCCATTCAACAGCCTCGACGCTGTAGGCGAAAGCGATTATAAAATTTCTTGGAATTGGATCGCGATCCTTCACACCGATGGCCGACTCCAAAGCATTAGGCGAGGCCCTGCTTCCCTTCGTTCTCGACGGACGCTTTCCCGAAAACATCGAATCACTTCCCCCAGTATCGCATACAGAACTTGAACCCGCCATTCAAGAGTTAGAAAAGGCAAAGACGAATATCAAGAATCAAATACAGATAATAAATCAGGAGACCAGCGAACCCGTCGCCTCATGGGAAAGGAATGCCAAGGCTCTTCAGGAAGACATTATACGCTCCAAGACTCTTGCCAACGATATTATTCGCCAATCTGAGGCTCCACAAGCGTCAGGCGAAGCTATCGAAATTGCTGAAGAGAAAGCCGACTTCCTCAACCGGGAAGTGCAATACAGCCAGCAGCTCTTTGAGGTACTGAAAGGCCTCCGCCATGTCACCCAGCAGCTGGATGAGGTGGAAAAGGCCACCGATGAGAAGCGCATACAAGACTCTCTGCGCCTTCTAGAGAGCATGTAACACCCTTCACGCTGGCAAAGATAATACTCTAACAGGGAGCAGAGTCTCGTTCTGATCTCGATCGGCTTGGTATCAGTAAGACCGTCCGTGTTGTGAAACTGCTCGACATCAGGATATTTGAGCTTGGCTCGCAGGTCCATGGTGCTTTTGCCCATGTATGGAAGGACCTTGTTGAGGTCGACATTCCTAATGGGCGCATCACGATTCGCAAACAGATTGATGGTAATGCAGCCCTCTCAAAGCAGACATTCTATATATACTGATTGAAAGCAGACTCCCAAATGACCTTGTCTGATGCATTCATTGGACTTAAGACCTTCAAAGAGGTGGATGAGCATATGGAACAGCTCTGGCATAGTATTGACGCAGCTGTATTTACGCCACGCATGGACACAAGTAAGAGCGCATTACCCCAGGTTCGCATAGAAGGCAAGACACTTGAACTGGTGGGCGAGACAGATTGCTCTGTTAGCGCTCTTATCAAAGATCTGGGTATGGTATTCGAGTTCCTTGCAGCAAGGTTGCCAAGCGAGCTGCTCGAATCTCTCTGTTCTTTCATGATGGATGATGTCATGTCCAAACTTTTGAACAAGTGGTTAAGCCCAGCCGTGCCATCCACATTGTCGGGCATTGCGAGTTTCGAGAGTTTGATAGAGGAAGGAAGGCGACTGGCGACCCTGCTGGAAGGCAAAGGATACTCATCAATCGAAACCCTCAAACACTGGGTTGACAACGCCCCTGCAATATGGCTTGGCAAATGCAGAGAAACAGCTCTCGATACGATTCGAAGAAATCTTGCCAGCGGCATTGGGCAACCTAAGCAGGTCGAAAAGGTCGAAAAACAGATGGTGTCCCTTCAAGAAGGCAAGGAACTAGCCACGACGGGCGCAGGCGCCAATGCTGAAACAAACGACTGGGGGGACGCTTGGGGTGATGCTTGGGACGATAATGAACGGACTCAAGACACAACGAAGGCGGAGCCTGCGGTGAAGAGCACTGGGCCACCAACGGAAGATGACGATGACGGCGCTGACGCATGGGGCTGGGATGAGGATGAGCCAGCAACGACTGAAGAACAACAACAGCCAAAGATCGTGTCGCCCGAGGTGGAAGACGAAGATGATAGCGCTGCAGCATGGGGTTGGGGCGACGACGAAAATGTCGAGATTGAGTCGATTCAGCCTGCAGCGAAGCCCTCGAAAACAGCCGAGACACAGAAAGAGAGCGAGACACGGGAGCTGATCATGAAGGAGACCTATCATACTTCATCTATGCCAGAACCAGTGCTGGAGCTTATCCTAGCTATCCTGGAAGATGGTGCCAGACTGACAAGAGGAGAGAACGAATATGCGCACGTTGCTTCAGCGGCTCCAGGCCTTTTCAATCTGCCGACACTCATTCTGGCCCTATTCAGAGCTGTTTCTCCCCATTATTATTCGCTCGACGGAGGTGGCAATATGTATGACGAAAGCCTCGCTCTGTAAGAGAGTCTCGATTGCTGATGAGTGTTTAGGTTTCTCTATAACGACGCCATGTACCTCGCCGAGCAACTCTCAACTTTATCAGCCACCTGGAAAGAGCGCGAAGACCTCACACCTAGAGCAAAGGCCATGTTACGTCTAGATAACGATGTGAAATCTCTACAAAGCTTTGCTAATCGCAGCTACGCCAACGAGATGAGCGTTCAGAAGACAGTCTTGCGCGACCTCGTTGGCACCGCTCAGTCCCCCAAGGATCACGACGAGTGGACTTCGGCCGTTGAGGCGGGCACATCACGCGTACGTGCTGTGGCTATATCCTGGGAGCCCATCCTGGCTCGCTCTGTGTGGACACAAGCTGTGGGGTCGCTGGTTGATGCCCTCGCCGTCAAACTCATCACGGATGTTCTGGAAATGCCATCCATATCCCAAGATGACGCCTATTCCATCGCCAAACAGATTGCCTCGGCAACTGAATTGGATGACTTGTTCTCGCCCAGCAAACTTGCTGGCCAGGACCCTCCCGCCGATGGGGAGCCTGAGATTGCCCGCACGCCTCAGTACGCACCGAACTGGCTGCGTCTACGCTTCTTGAGCGAGTTTCTGCAAAGTAATCTCAACGATGTCAAGTTCCTCTGGCTGGAGAGCGAGCTCAGCTTCTACTTTACTGCGGACGAAGTTGTTGACATGGTAAAGGCAAGCTTCGAGAGCAACGAAAGGACGAGACAGCTCATAAGGGAGATTGAGGGGAACCCCCGACCCAGGGGATGATGTGCCTCTCATACATGCTCCGAAAAGGCTTGCATATGTAGACATGTAATATATTTACTCATGTGGGAACATTCCGGTGAAAATGCACAAAGAAAGAGGCATCCGAAGTAGTATCATCCGCTTCGTATGTAGGCACTTGCGCCTGTGGAACTACCTAACGCACTTCACCCACGTTGTAATTCGCCATGTTATTCGACGGCTTACATGCAGCGCGTGCTTTGATACCATCTCGAGTATGCATATTTTACCCCTGAATTGGGCGTGCTCTATCCAGAGGAAAAGCAACATGGGATTATCATCCAGAATGCTACACACTCGACCAAGCAAGCCTGCAATTAAACTTTAAGATACACAGCATGTACCGTGCCTTGACAAGCGTTTTACTTGGGCTGTATGTAATCACAGAGTAACATGGAAAAGGGGACCCCGAGTCTTTTGCGGGGTGATAGGGAAAAAAAGGGTGCCCTCAGAAGCCTCCCATTCCCCCCTTTTCCCTTTTCCTCCACCTCCTTTACCGAATACAGGTCAAATTGACAGTAGAGTAGCATTGCTGGAGGTACAGTCTCGGCTGCTTTCCCCCCCTCCCACCGTTACTGGCACCACGTTGCTTCCCCATGACGTTGATGGTGTGGTCGAGAAGTCGGCCCGGTCAACATATTTTCCCACGCATCACAAAAGAGAAAGGGAAAAATTTTTTCAGCAAACCATCACGACAGGGAAACAACAAGACAGCATAACTTACCCCTCCCCCATTGACTCACTCAACCGCCAAGGTTTCTTCTTGATGACTCTGGCCCACGATGCACAAAAATGACATGTTGTTGGGAGAGTTCATGCATCCAGCCGATGTCGGATGGTCCGCTCTCCCTTTTTTTTTTCTTTTCTCTTCTTCTTTCTTTTCTTTTCTTTTCTTTTTCACGCCATAAGAACTGTGATGCATGCCCAGAGAATCTTCTCCATCTTCCCATCTTCCCATCTTCCCTGGGAGCAATCAATTGCGTCCATTTTTGTGCCATGGTTACACGGCATAATACTGCATTGCTGGCAGGTCCCACCAGAAGCTTGCAACGACGGCACCGAATCGACTTTGACCCAGAGAAGCTGCAAGATATAACACCACATCTTGGGGGAGGGGGGATGCATCGTACGAGGGCTGTGATATGAAAATGGCGCCACTTGAGATTCTGCGCAATCGTGAATCGATTCCTCGCTCTGGGGTCTCGCTGTCAAATATTACGAGATATCGTTACCGTCATTGACCTTTCATATTGGGAAACGTTTTCGAGTTGTTTGCTCCCCTGGTGTGATAACATCTGAACCCAATGTGCAAGAGCCACGGTGGTCAACATGGATACAGATGCCAAGGTGCGGATTTTTCGTAATCATACGACAAGCATCAAGGTTTTTCCTTGTTTTCCAGTGACACTGAATCTTTTCTGCTTTTAGCAGCTGCCGATATTCAATGCGTACCTTGCAACAAGGAGGAGATTGAGAGAAACAACGCCTATTAGGCAAACGCCGCCCCCGCCCCCTTCTCCCCTTTTCTCTGTGTAAAGTATTGCATGACTCATAGAGTAGTACAAAATAAGTGAAGCATGAAAGCGGAAAGATATATCCGAGATATACCATATTTTCGTTTGTGCTTGCTTCTCACCAGAGACCAACTCATCTCCAGGAAGAGGGAGTGTCGCTAGCACACCTAGGTAGTGTTGAGAGTATGGAAAGACCATAACGGCGAAAGGGGCTTATGTTATGGAGCCCGCCCCTTGTCAACCCCCTGATCATCTGGGGACTTGCCGAAAACTTCGCATTCCACGTTTTGATTTCTATTTTCCCGATGCCTCGGAACCGGGAAGAATGCTGGTTTCAAGATCAGTGGGGCCCAAGTTCCGCCGTCTCACAAGATCGTATCGAAGAAGGGATGAACCCTGATGTGATAAAGCTTCGATGTATGCCCAGAAAGTTGACGAAAGCTTGCTCCGGCCCCTTTTTGCTGCCAAGTATCTCGACGAGCCCCCGCCATCTGAAGCTGAAAAGCCCCCGATTTGCCTTGCTCGTACGAAAGCGGCTGAAGAAATCTTCCTTGGAGGATGATTGATAATGACTTATGGACCACTCGGCGAAGTCTCCGTCGCAAAAGACTTTCCGAGTTCCATCTCCATTGGGTGGAGAAAATCTTTCCAAATCCATCCCCGTCCCCCTTCTTTGAAACTGACGGCCTCTTCTTCTGATATGGAAGGCGGTTTCCTTGCACAGGAAAAACTGGTTGTGGGAAAATGCTCATTAGCGCAGAATTGGGGACTTTTCTTGAGCCACAGCGATCCATCGTGGGGGATACATTGTAAGCCAGCCAACCAACCTAACACAAAGCCAGGTTTCAACGGCCAACCCACTTTCTTCCCAGATTTCCGGGAAACTCAGCCCTTTTTTTTTCTGTTTCTTTTTTTGGTAACTCCGTACTCCGTAGTTGGAGTAGGTACTTCTTCTCTTCGCCTTGCCCTTGCCAATGCCAACACATCACCTACACACACACTCACACACACTCACACACACATACACAAGCTCGCCAAGCGCGACTGCGTACGGAGTACGCGGCCTCGCATTGTTGCCATCCTACACTCCCCCATCTCTCTCCTCATCTCTCTCCCCATCTCTCTC
>PXOB01000188.1:0-78210 GCA_003012115.1 Trichothecium sympodiale
CCCCCCCCCCCCCCCTCCCTCCTCCAACCCACAAAGCCAACTCCTTGAGGCCCTATCATCATGTACGGAAGCGAAGATATCTTGCTACTCCGTACAAGTACTACCTACCACTAGAGACCGTCACACTTGCGTCTTGTTCCCGGCCATCCCGGTTCCAGATTGGTCCCGCGACTTGTTACCACCCACTCACACTCACACTCACACTCACACTCATGCTCACGCTCTCACACGCTTCTTGAATGCTTGCACGCACATCACATGGCGCGGAAAACCCTAGCTCATGGTTCGTCAAAGGTAGGAAGAAAAGACGAAGAAAAAAAATTCGATCAGCAGGCAAAAACTCATAGCCAACCAAATTACACGAACGAGTGAACAACGGAAGAACAGCAGAACGATGCTGATAAGCGTAAATGACCATGAGACTTGGCAAAAAGGGCAATTATTAGCGCTCACCTGGGCATACACCGACATTGAGTGAGGCATGAGTTTTCTTTGCGCAAAGCACGACTGTAATACAACTCATGCATGATGCTCGGCTAGGTGGATATAAGTCCCCGATTTTGCTTCAGTTTCTCAAGGAAATTGCCCTTTTGGAAATTCTACAAAAGCCTCGGGCATCAATGCTAATGCGTGTGATTCCATTATGCTTTACCCAGTTCGCCAGGCTGTCACCGCTACTCACCTTGCCCAGCCATCTCAATTGCCGCTACTTTCTTTCTCCTTCACCTCCTCACTTCGGCGCAGTGAACATTAAAGAACCCAGTACGGAGTAGCCATAGACAGAATATTCCGATCTAGATGCGCCTTGGTTATATGATCAAGTAGGGACGGTATATTTTGATATTTTGGCGCTGAGAGCTGCCCCCCCCCCCCCCTCCCCGCTTTCGACGTGTGAGCCTACTATTACCCACGACATCGATTGGATCTCAAACTTCAATATCTGAAAAGAACAACACTTATTCCCATTTATTCATGCATTACTTGTAGAACCCCATCCTTCCTACAACTTGGAAAGGAAGGTTGGGCCCTTTGGTTTTTCCCGCCCTGGTCCCCGACAACGTGTTCTCAGCGTCAGGTGATGAGTGGAAAAAAGAATGATTTTTGTCCAATCTTTTCCCTCCACTTGAACTGCCCTCTTTCGCTGCTCACGATGACATCGTTTCTCGCGCGTGAAGATGGCCGGGCTTCCCATTCCCTCCATTCGCTTGGGTACCTAGGTCAAAAGCTACGGATTTGCCCCGGAGGAGACTGGATAACTAACCAATAGCGTCTTTCCCATATTCACCATTGTCACGATGACTCAGTGTGGCCGTTGACCAACTCATTCCCCCATCTCAGGCCTTTTTGACACTTCTCCCAAGATGGCCGATTCCCCAAGTGCAAATGTGGCCAAATCTGCAATCTATATCATCGTAAATGGCATCAATTTCGGAGTATTCGTATTATGTACACAATTGTATTAAGGGATTCATCATCATCACTTAATGAGACAATGGCACGATCGACTTAGCGTCATGCTTCCTCGATGGGAACGAAAGATGGGAAATCTAGCTGCCTAGCCCCCCCCCGATCGGCGTCTCCGCCTTCGTCTCCTGCTGAGTGGACAGAAATTTACACAGAAAGCCCAACGCTAAAAACCCACTGCACGTGTCCCGGGTTTATTCTTGCAACCAATCCTACCCTTTATGCACGCCAGTGCTGTCCTGCTGCCCAAATTTGAATCGTCGGGTCAAGTCGGGCCTTCTGATTCGGCATAATGTTCTTTCACGGTTCATCTCATCATCTCATTTTCTCATGTTCCTAGCCCAACTCTGCCAAACACCACACCGTCATTTCTTCAAAGGAAAGCAGTGGGATCTATTTTAGAGGTTTTTCTCGGGCTTTGCTTGGTTCAGTTTGACCGATTTAGAGTTCGCTCCGATATAGGAGGTTCTCTAAGACCTAGCACTCTAGAACGGGCCACAGTAATAACTAACTATGATGTACGAAGGCTGGAGCATGGTCGGTCACGGACAAGATATCCCAGCCTAGATGCACCCATATCGACTGTACGTCTGGATCGGGATAATAATCTGTTTTCGGTTACTGGGAAAGAAAAAAAGATGTCTAGTAATGGTGCTGACTCACTCAATCGCTGCCCTCAGGCGGTATCCGTTCCTGCGTCAAAAGCTCACAAAAAAAAAAAGAAGAAGATACTAGAACCTAAGCACACCACCTCGTGATACCCCCGGTGGATCTTCAACAAATCCAGTATGAAGTCATACATAAACTATGGAAAGTTTCTAATAAGTTTCGGGACACCAGAAGGCTTCAAAAAGGCAAAGCTTCCGAGTCACGTTCACGGCGTAGGGTAGGCGATGTGATCAGTACCGCAAACATGCACTACTAGGTATCCGCTGAGCCGCAATAAACTGCACCCGGACCTGCTCGCCAAGGTGAAAATACGCGAGATAATAGACACACAGGTGCCACGTAAAGTAGAACAAGATCATGTCAGAAGGGAGAGATGTGTACGCACACCCTGCCGCGCCTATCGCTTAAAACACTTTTCGATTCGCTGAGTCATTGATGGGAAATTCTAGTTGGCTTTTGACTGGCCAAGAACTCTTTTTAGGAATAGCCAGTCCCTTACCGTGTACATATAGGTCCTCGACTCCTGACCACGACAACTGCTGCGAAACGCCCATAACACGTCATCCTGCTCAACCACTCAAGCCACCGTCAGCCTTGATAAAGGATCCCTCGAGTGAGGCCGTTCGGCGGACCCAGCTGGATCAATGGTTATTACAGAGTTTCGAAGCCATTTAGGGTAATAAGTGGCTGAGCACAGAGTCGTCGTGGAGGATAAAGTCAAGTCCGGGATAGAGTTTGTCTCGTCTTCTCTTCCAAGGCCTTGCAAATTCTCTAAATCCTCAGCAACACACAAGTCAGGCGCTCACTTGTGATCCATTAGGTCCTACCACGTGGTAAAAGCCCTGTCATAAGACGGCCGTGACCTTCAAACTCTTCCTGCGTAACACAATAGTCCTCCAACTGTGAAGATTTACTCTTTCTTTCAACCAACCACCCCATATACACAGTCATACAAAACGAATACGAGAAATCACTAGAGCTTTCCCAACTGCATTCTACAACTCGTCGAATCGTCTCCCAATTTCACCCCCTTTTTCCCAACTCAACACCCCATCATCCTTCACAATGGGCCAGCTGACGAGCAAAAAGCTCCGGAAATCCGCCTCGGGTGGTCCACCGGGCTCCTACTGGACGACCCAGGGCACGGGATTCTTAAACGTCCCCTTCCAGGGCCTGCAGGGCGCCTCCTGGTTCATCGACCGCAACTGCCACTTGGCCGGCCTCTGCGCAAAGGGCGAGCCGCCGCCTCCCCCCATGGCCGAGTTCATGACGCCGTTCCGGGACGAGGAGATCTACGAGCCCAAGGTGCCGCAGCAGGATTTCAAGATCGGCCCCGGAGACCCCTGGGAGATGAACTCGAATAACTGGGAGAATCCGTTTGGGTACAAGCACCAGCCTCTCGGACCTAAAAGATTCAAGAGATGGACAGGCGAGGAAGAAGCAGGGGAGGAGGACGGGGACGGGTACAAGGATGAGGATGAGGAGGGTATATGGATAAGAGTTGATGAATCGTAGGATACCGCGTTGGTGTGGCGTCTTCGCTGTTTTACGCCTGACTATGTCAGGCACATGGTAAATTAGGCGAGGGTTCCATTGTAACGGAGGTCACCAGGCCGTTGTGCTTTAACAAAAAGCCGATCGCTACATTTTTTACCTGTCTTGGGAGCCGTTGCAAGTGTGGGCGGATCGGGGTCAACCAGATCGAAAATTCACTGGTTTCGCACGGAAGGTGATGCATATCAGGTAGGCATGTGAATTGTAGCAACTGCTATTAATCTGGACTCTATTGCGGTACGAGGTTCGGTCCAGATGAATGGTCACTGTCATCTGCATATTACCAACCCTTTTTATTCCAACCTCCATCGCAATATGCTCAAAGCTCATCACACAGTCCGAGCCTTCAGTCTCGCGATACACAATCGAGCGACGTATAGCCCAATAGTTTTGAAACTCTATAACAACCAATAAAACGATTGCAGCTCATCGCCTGATTGATTGATCGTGGCCATGAGCTAGTCACTTGCCTGAAATACATACATCATGAACAGTAATTAGGAGCAACTCGAGACCGACATATCCATTGTATACAGAGATAAGCTCATAAGGATGGTAACGGCAATATATGAGTAATTTTTATTCTTTCCCCTCAACTAGGCATTCTCCTGCTATTACTACACGCTTCACCATACCATCGACCTGATTATGTTACCCCTGACAATGCCATGGCCAAATTAAGAGTTCTACAAATTTCTTTGTATATGCCGTCTTTCGTCCCCGCCTATAAATAAACCGTTCGAGATGATGCTCTATGTGGTCAAATCCATCAAATATCATGATTTCACGAAAACGAGCCGGAACGTCCTCAAGGATTGTGGATGTGTTTCTGCAACGGGAATCTCTGATACGGAATGTTACCGAATGACAGCGGAGCCACGGAATGCAGCTTTTACGGAGGCGGTCGGTTGTATCGGAGCCGTGCGGAGCTCGGGCGGTGGCCTTGGGCAGGGCGGACGCGCTGCCTCGAGACGGATGATGGCCGAAAAGATGGAGACAGGCTTCAGGTAGGCTTTAGGTCGGGGGAGAACATGTGACTTGCCGCGGGAACTAACGGCTTCGAAAGGAAGAATGCAGTAGAAGAACTGCAATATTCGTCTCGAGCCGAAGTGATGGGTAGTAAGTACTCCGTACTCCGTACTACCTACTCTACAAACCAGAGAAATGCGGGCGTATACAAGTATAGAAAGTTAGATGCGTTCGGTTTGGGGGTTTCTACTTTCTACTTTGAGCAAACCCGGAGGAGATGTTCTACGAAAGCTATATTTTTCTTCTTCTTCCCTTTTACCTAGATTGTCCCGAGCGCTCCCTGGTATTAGGCTCTTCCCTTTGTCCAAATGATTGATATAGTCGGGTAATTGCAGCTGCAGGAGCATATTTACATGTATTAAAGATACGGGAAATCTCGAAGGCCGTTCCGCGGGAGAGGGGGGCGTGTGAATAAAGAGGAGAAAGAAAAGACAGGATGCAGTGCTGCAGGAGACACGGAACAAGTCGGAACAAGAACAGCGTCTCCAAGGTTGGCTGGAAACGCTTCCGCTAGAGATTTTACTCCAGCGGGCGGCTTTGCTCTGGGTCTGCGGGGATTCACATAGGGATCCATGTTCGTCATTGGAGAATGCTTGTCCAGGGCGATCTTTTTATCAATAATTCGTCATGGACCAAGATTCGTGTGCAGTTAGGGCGATGGGATGGTGAGTAAAGTTGGTGAAAGCGCTTGAATTGGTGATATCATCATCGCTATACATAACAACATTCTAAGGCTACTAAAATCATTAGCCGAGGGGAGGGGGGAAAAAAGGAAGAAAGGAAGGGAAAGGATACGAGAAGACGGGCAGATTATTTGAAGCACAACTTGACGAAATCGCGGGGAAGAAGAGAAAGCCTGGGGCCAATGGGAGGATTGAGACGCTCCTCCGCATAATTTTTTTTTTTGTTTCGCAAGGCGGTTGCGGTTGCGGTCGCGGTGCCTACCGTCGGGCCACCCTTAGTCTTCCTCCCCTACAAAGATTCTCGACCTTTAGCTAGTCAGAGGCCCCGGCTTTCAAATTTACATAGGGGAAAATTTGGACTGGCCCCGTGATCAAAGCCGTAGCATATTTCGGAATTAGGGGTACGTTGACATGTCTGGGCTAGGGACCTAAACGGGTTCTAATTAGATAATTGATACCTTAGTGCTACTCGTAGTGGTATTAAGTGGTAAGCAGTATGAAAACGGGTATCCAAGGCTCACAAAGGTACATGCGATCAATGACAAGATAGGTAGAAATGATACTTTTGGCAGACATGAACGGGATATGCAAATCAATAATAAGCCTGCCGATTGCTATCACGGGCAAGCGGGAGATAAAATGAAGTTGATGGGGGGTTTTTTTTTTTTCTAAATCTTCTTGTTGGCGAGAAAACGTTCATTTTTGGCCCATTGCGGCGGAAAGATGACGATAGAATATACGGAGTATCCATCGCTGCTAGGTACGCGCCAGCCAGCCTTTTCGGACGACCGGGTGTGCTTTCTCTTAAGTAAAAAAGGACAGCGTGCTCCCGCAAACAATACCCGAACCTTGCATTATAGCAATTATGACAAAAGATAAGATCATATTAATGAATTAATGAGGGGAAAGGAAAATTGCAACTTTACCTATCATTCACACAAAAAAAACATAACCAGCAAATCATCATTCTTCCTCTTTGAAGCCAAGCAACACACACACACACACAAACACACCAGCTTCCTCTTTCTTTCCCGATATCTTATCATTTTGGAAACTCTCCCCGGAAGCTCTGACTTACTTGCCTTTTAATCAACTTTGTTCTTCCGATATAATATCGTGCCCCGTCGTTCGCCTTAGCCGACGCCTTGTTCCTGTACGTCCCCCCATTTCCTATCAGAACCCTCCTTCTCCGACAACCCAATTCTCCACACCCCGCCGACACCCCAGGGCAATTGCTCGAATCAGCCGCCAGCAATAACTCTTTGTTGGAGCACTCTTCAGTCCCGGCCGTTGACCGTGCGCGCGCAAGCACCCCCTGCCGGCGTGCAACTCCTTGCTCTTTTATTACCAGACCTTGCGAATTTCTCAAGCTGCAATTGGGGATTCCTGGTAGTTATTGATCACGGGAACTAACCGCAGCAGGTCTCACTACCAAGTACCTACTCAACTTTACGTACAATCCCCCAATAGTGGAGAAAGTAAAGGGAAATGCTGAGCCGAGAATACTCGTCTTCGATTCTTCTCGTACACACACGCCCCCCCAAGGTGCTAAAGGGTGGCGCATCCTATACGACTGAACCCGATCGTGTCGATTGCCAAAAAGTTTATTAAAGATGAAGGACCCCGTCGTTAGAACTGTTTCTCCCTACATCGATCCCTCTGTTGAAACCCAAAGATAAAGCATCGGTTTAAAGCAGAAAACAGCGACTTACGCAAGAGTAAGCTTGCTCCTTCCCCCTTCTTGGCTTTCTCCCCATGGCCATCAAACAACAAAGATCTTTGTCTACTTACACTTACACTTTTACTTCCACAGTGATGAACCCAGTTGTCAACAAGACCGCGCTGCACCCCGCCGGTGTCCAGCCTCACCGTCCTCACTCCGAGCTCGAGGAGGAGCTTCACACCACCGCCCACATCGACTACGACAGAGTCTCCATCATCGCCAACCCTTCAGTAGCTGCTCTCTATGAGGATGCCCTCGTCTATGAGACCGGTACCGCCATCACCTCGAGCGGTGCCTTGACCGCCTACTCTGGTACTAAGACTGGTCGCTCTCCTCTCGATAAGCGAATTGTCCAGGAGCCTAGTTCCGAGAAGGACGTCTGGTACGTTGAAAAAAACAATCATTCATCTATCCAATGGTTACGTCGATCATGTTGCTGACCATTTTTATTTAGGTGGGGTCCTGTCAATAAGCCCATGTCGCAAGACGTAAGTACCTCCAATCTACAGTGTGCAATCATCTTTTTTCCCACCCCGCTGTTCCACTTCCAACTTCCATCACTTCCCACACACGTTCCTTTTCTACAATGCCAAGTGCGTATCCTTTCCGCAAGTGCGCATTCTCTGCCTTGACTCATGGCATGTGAAGCCCAATTCTTCCCGGGTCACAATATCCAGCTTTGGGCATTAGCTCGGCTACTGTCGCCAATGGGATGGGTTTCTTTAGTTCTTCTTACGTTTCCGGGAAGAACTGGAGAACTAGACTCTCCCCAAGACTTGCCATTGATCGCGTGCTACCTTGCCTGCTCCAGAGGGGCTTAATTAAACGTGCAGTAAGGTGTACTGCCTCCCCTGCGCTGGGAAGCGAGCTAGCACTATTACTACTGCCGTATGGCCTGCATTTCCGGAGCGTTTCAGCGCATTTCCTTCCCACCTTACCTCACCAATGCCAGCAGCTATTGTTTTAGTGCACTCTTCCCCTCCCCCGCAGCTCGATGCGCCGTGAGCCAAGCTTTGGACACCCCAGTTGCGACTTTTCCCGACTCCGGGATGCACAGACCAATTGGGTTCCCACTTTCCCCAACTTTTCGGTGACGCTTCCGAAGCCAAGCATCAAGGCCAGCTTCTGCCGATGGTTGCCGCTCGCATTCACTTTCATACCCAGCTTCAACAACTATCCCATTACATTTAGCATGTGGCAGCCTCGCTAACAAGAATTTTCCTCTCAATAGGTCTGGAAGATCAACCGTGAGCGTGCTATCGACTACCTCAATACCCGCAACCGCATCTACGTCGTCGATGGCTACGCTGGCTGGGACGAGAAGTACCGTATCCGCGTCCGTGTCATCTGCGCCCGCGCCTACCATGCTCTCTTCATGAGGAATATGCTCATCCGCCCTCCTCGTGAGGAGCTCGAGCACTTCCACCCCGACTACACCATCTACAATGCCGGTACCTTCCCCGCCAACCGCTTCACTGAGGGTATGACTTCGGCTACCTCCGTGTCCATCAACTTCTCGGCCCAGGAGATGGTTATCCTAGGTACTGAGTACGCCGGCGAGATGAAGAAGGGTATCTTCACCGTTCTCTTCTACGAGATGCCCATCAAGCACAACGTCCTGACCCTGCACTCTTCTGCTAACGAGGGCAAGGATGGTGATGTTACCCTTTTCTTCGGTCTGTCTGGTACCGGCAAGACCACCCTGTCTGCCGACCCCAATCGTTCGCTGATTGGTGACGACGAGCACTGCTGGAGTGACCGTGGTGTCTTTAACATTGAGGGTGGTTGCTACGCCAAGTGTATTGGCCTCTCTGCTGAGAAGGAGCCCGATATTTACGGTGCCATCCGCTACGGCTCCGTTCTTGAGAACGTTGTTTTCGACCCCGAGACTCGTGAGGTTGACTACGATAACAGCACCCTCACCGAGAACACTCGCTGCGCCTACCCTATCGAGTACATCTCCAACGCCAAGATCCCCTGCCTGTCCCCCAACATGCCCAGCAACATCATCCTGCTGACCTGCGATGCCCGCGGTGTCCTGCCCCCCATCTCCAAGCTCAACGGTGCTCAGACCATGTTCCACTTCATTTCCGGTTACACCTCCAAGATGGCCGGCACCGAGGATGGCGTTACTGAGCCCCAGGCCACCTTCTCCTCGTGCTTCGCCCAGCCCTTCCTGGCCCTGCACCCCATGCGCTACGCCAAGATGTTGGCGGACAAGATCGAGCAGCACTCTGCCAACGCCTGGCTCCTCAACACCGGCTGGGTCGGTGCCGGTTTCGCTCACGGCGGCAAGCGTTGCCCTCTCAAGTACACCCGTGCTATCCTCGACGCCATCCACTCTGGTGAGCTTGCCCAGGTCGAGTACGAGAACTACGAGGTCTTCAACCTCCAGGTCCCCAAGACCTGCCCCAACGTTCCCGACGAGCTGCTCAACCCCAAGAAGGCATGGACCGCCGGCAACGAAAGCTTCTCCAACGAGGTTGTCAAGCTGGCCAAGCTCTTCCGTGAGAACTTTGAAAAGTATGAGAGCGAGGCTACCGAGGATGTCGTCAAGGCCGGCCCCGACGTCTAAGCAGCTTGCTTGCTTGGGTGTCTGCTTTGACATTGAAAAGAGTTTTGATGATATTTCTTCCCTTTGTCGCATTCTTACGGTCTTGGGTATATACTTTTCAGGCGTCTTCTTCATGGCGATTATTTCTTTTCTTTTTCTTTTTTTTCTTTTTTTACACATTTAACGGCATAATGGCATTGATGGAGGTGCAAAGACAACCTCCCTTGAAAGGAGTGAAGATTGTATTTAGCTAAATAAGACGGACTCGGCGAGTCCTGATGATACCTCATAGGCTCTGCTGTGCTGCTTTCCTGGCCTGGTAGACATCCTTGGCGACGGAAGTGATCTGCGTACACGACCTGCGTGCAGTCGGCCACACAGCGGATCGCCTTTCCAGAGCGCCCATGTTCAAGCGAATCTGCTCTCGAAGGTCGCTGTCACCACACGCCGGCGGGAGCAACGCCCAGCAATTGATGTGCACAAGGGATGACAACACAAGGGCGCAGTTGAAAAAGGGTGTGTGGCATATCAATGGCAAATCGCATGTGACCATGGCGCTTATGGCGCAAGCAGATGCGTTCATCTTGGCCGTATGGATGTCTATCCCCGGGCTTCCTCGAGCTGGTTGCTGCAGTCCAGTAACAAGTTGAGAAAAGGGCTGGTGTAGGAGAATAGTGGTGGTATGTAGTATCATGTAAGCCTGAAACATCATCTCGTCTGCTGTTCCGTCCCTCTTCAGGGCATCTTGCTTGGATTGGGGAATGTGAATCTTCCAATTCGTGAGGAGTGTCTCCATTTTCTGGATTTTGGCATCCATCGGGCTGCACGCTGTCGGTAGACGCAGCAGCATTCCCAGGTTACGCCCGCAAAGAATACGATAGGAGAACGAGGATATTTGATGGCTGTCTTCCGTCAACCCTCTATCGTCCAGAGCCTGCATAGAAAGTGGTACTGGAATTACCTGGGCGGGCCGGCGTTAGTGTCTAGGCATTTAAGGAGCATCGCATGGTGAGATGTTTGAAGTGGCTAAATGCGAATCCACTTACACCAGATAGGTATTCGTCTTCCTCGCAGGGAAGTAGAACATCGGCCAAAACGTCAAACAAGGGGAAGTTGGTTTTGCGATGCATGCCAGAAATCATGCCGCCAATAACATACAGATCCCACCACGTGCGCCGCAAGCTTTCCTCTAGAACAGGCATGCCGCGACCTTGCAGGACGGCAAAGTCCCGTCTATGGAGCCCAATCTCCAATGCCAGCTTCTCAACGTCACCAAGCATGGTCACGGCCATGTGCTGCTCACCACAGCCGTCTAACGCTACAAGAAGAAGCATCATGGCCTGGGCCAAGAAGCCGTTCCGCGGTGTTTCTGGGCTTGAAATAATGCTCTGGGCCTCGTTGAAGAGGCTCGTTCTAATGGTCGCATAATTGACGAGATATAAGGAGCCAACCCATTTCATTGCCGCAACAACGGCACCCATCGCCTTATCCTCCACCACTCTCAAGTGTTTTCGAGGAAGTACAAAAGGGTGTGAATCAAAGGCGAAAAGGTAAAACGATGTTAATAGCCTCTCCGTATCGTCTGTTATTCGTTCGATCGAAGCTGTCGGCTCGTATGACTGGATGACGGGCGCGCTGATCAAGCTGGCTTCTTCACAAGAACTTGGGCCTAGCTGCGCCTGCAATGATTTGGGAGCACTGTTCATGGTTGCGGCATTGGCGCGCAGGGTGTAGGAAGACGAGACATGCGTGGTATCATCCATGATGGGAAGGGACTCCTGCGTGTGTTGCTGCCGTCTCTGCATAGCCTGTGGTCGAAAGTTGTGGCCTCGTTTTGAGGTAACAAAAATACAGTCGATACCGTAGAAAACACAGCGAGAACAAGGATGACCTTGGTTGCATTTGAGATGCTTTTCACGCTTTGGGTACGAATCGAAGTTAGCGGGGGGGTAAGTAAAGTCGGAACGACGTGCCAGTCTCTAGTAAGTCAAAACGGTCGGAGGAAGGAGCGACGTACGCATGGCAAGCACACCCTGGCTACAGTCCGCTTTGCCGCAGGTTGCTTCATTTGCGACGCACTTGCCTCAACAGAGGATGATGATGCATCGTCGTCGTTATCGATTGCGGCGCCCAGCGTTGCATCGCTGCCAAAGCATTCAAATGGAATCTCCATGTCGCGTGCTTCTTCGTGCCCTGATCTACACACACAGTGACACACTCTTATACAGAGAACTTGGAGGAACAATATAGATGCAAGTTACATGATGCCTCCGAGGGGGTATGTCTCTACCTAAAAGCAAGCCAGATGGTGGCTCAAGCAATGTCATCATTCTGCTACGAATCACGTCCTGACGGCAATACATTCCGCAGTCAGTACCCAAATCCCAAACGTGCAAACCCCTGACGGATACATTGCAAGAAGCCCCCGATCAGGTCCCCGAAATCATGGGCAACGTCGGCGACCTCCCCATAAATCAAAGCAGGGCGCGGGGGATCATGGACCCACTAGTCTAAAACTCGGGATGTCGGTGACTTTCAATTCACATTGCATACCATCTTTATGATAGGTAGTTGATTTCGGAGACCCCTTTCTAAAGACAATACGGAGTACCTACTGCATACGCGACTGTCAATATTTACACTTTTCTCATGCCTTTAAGATTAATCTTCCAGTACCAGGGAATTCATTAGATGCATTAATGGTTAAATGCACCAATTTACTTAAACTATGGATAGACGCACAGGCTTGGCATCTCCTGCGTAATATCTCAGAGCCCCGACGTGGGATCCCCCTGATATCGCCGACCTCGAGGATTCATCATCCAGTCCGATGTCGATAGGCGTTCATGGGTGCCTAACCGGTGTTAGTACGGAGTAAGCTGTATTATTATCATGCCATCAAGTGGCAGCCCTACGGCTTTCCCTCACTCAGTATCGGGTGGTCAAGCCTGCGCCGCAGGGATTGCTGACTTGGACGGCGACGTGGGCAGAGTCCATTTCATCGTTTGGTCACGATTGGATTGACCGATAAAGCTCTTAGCGTGCTCGGGAGCTTCCGCTTCCGCCGATCGTACGAGACGTTAAAAACGTACTTGTAAGGAGCTAATGGGCAAGGACTAAAATGATGAGTTGGAAATGCTCGGCAAAGCAACGGATATTAAGAGATACTTTCTTTATGAGCTAGAGTAGTACTAGTGCGGAGTACTCCGTGTTACTACTAGGTATGTAGACTTTTCGATGGTCGCTAATTGTATTTACTACTAGTAGTATTTACCCTTCGTCATGCGTCCGTCAATGACATCGACATGGCATGTACGGCTTTGAGGCTCGATGACGTCAATCAATTCGGAGTAGGTCCTCCGGCTTCAAATAACCCTCGCGTGGAAAACATTCTGGCTTTTAAGAAGAGAGTTTAAATTTTTTTTACCATAGTAAATCATCTGTATCAACAAGTGTTATATCCATTGGTCAATCGCACAACAATAAAGATGGCCATTCTCCGAAACCTCTCAAAAACCGCACCTCGCGCCCGCGCCTTTCAATCCCGGCCCTTCCACACCTCAACCCCCTACCAGGCCTACAAAAACACACAAGATCGCGAATCACTTGACCCCCGCCCAAGAGAGCACACGCTCTCCGGCACAAACGATGACGTCGCCCAAGGTTCGTCACCTTTCGATCCCAAGAAGACCAGGCCCGAGGAAGAGGTCACGACGAGCGACCCTGCGGACCCTTTGCACACCAGCGGTGCCAATCAAGAGTTCAACAAGCCCCAGGGCGACGAGAAGCAGGTGAAGCAGCGCGGCGCTGGGGATGAGACTAGTAAAGGTGGGACAAGCAAGGGCGTGAGTCCGAACAAGAAGGGTTCCCCGCTGTCTTGATCTGGATCCCACAGACGGAATAGGGTTGACGAGCGAAGACGACAAACCTGAGCAATATTGGTTTTTTTTTAATAAGTGTATAGGACGCCGTAATGATGAATATTCATGTGCTCTAGTGCTATGCAATAGGGCAAGCTACAAAATTAAGGAATTGCCTGCAGTATCCAAGTTGTTTTGATATTGTAAAAGAAGTGCGTAGATGAAGTGAAGCTATGTACCGCGGTTTCTAAGTGCTGCTGGTGTTGAATTAATTACATAATGTTCGAAATTGGGCATACTGGTAAAACTATGGTATAAATATTGTGCCCCAAAATGATGTAAACTACGATATGATATCATCATTTACGGGACCACCTTTTCTAGGTGTTACGCTTCCACCCTAGATTAGCCTATCATGAACCGAGAACCTTTGTATAGCAGTATTGCTACCTAAATATCTATCAAATTTCTCGTGCAAAGAGGAATCTATGGCTTCCTCAGCCCTTTCTCTAACAACTCGTGGCCAACTTCTGTAATCAATTTCTCGCCCGCGAAGACGGATTTCTTTGCCAGGATGGTGTCCTTGGCATCCAATGCCCTCAAAAGGTCGGCCAGTTCCCCTTTAACATCTGAACCGTAAAACAGATGGCCTAGAGCTGAAAGCATTCCCCGCAACGCCTCGGCCGATTCATTCTCCTGGTCAATGGCTTCGACGACGGATGCCCCCAGCTCGATCTGGTCGGCATCGGTGAGGGTAGGCCTGCTCTCCTGGCGAGCCTTTCTATTTGCTAGGGCAATGTTAAAAAGCAGAGACGCTGCAGCCACCCGGACATTGATGTGCTTTTCGTCGAGGAAGCTAGACGAGATCAGCTGGATGATCAAGGACCGAAGACCTTCAGCTTGGAATATCTCATGCGGGAAAAGTGGTGACGAGAAGAGATTACAGGCCAACTGCAATATCACGAGTCGAAGAGCATACGGTACGGCCTCTGCAGAGTTGACTACCACCTTCAAGACTGTTTGTATCGTTTCACATCCCTTTTCCTCGGCATAGTATCCACTGACTCGCACGTCGGATAAAGCGCAACGGAAAAGGTCGATGGCTGCAAAGAGTTGCTCGGGAGGCAGAGCTGTCACGACTTTCTGCATGAAGCTAGACAGCGTCGACATGTTGGGCAAAACTGTATCTTGAGGACCGACCTTCTCGCGAGACTCGAGGTATCTTTTCAAAATACCAATCTCTGCCTGGCTGGATAGTTCTGGACCTATTTTCGCCATTAACTTTTCGAGGGGTGGGACTTTAGCATATGTCACAGGCTTCCCGTCAGCCGAGAAGAAAGTTGGGACCTTGAGTCGTGAATGAGGGTGTGAGGGGAAAGCCATTTGCGCAAGAAGTTGCAAGTTGCCTCGGAGCTTTGCCGGATCAGCGCCCACCCACGTATTCTCTTGCTCCCCTCTCAGGAATGTGACAAAAGTCGGCGTAGACCTGACGGAGAACTGGTTTGCGATGCCTTGTGCTTGAGGGCTCGAGATATCCACCTTGATAAGAGTCGCCTTATCCCCTAACTCTTCGGCCAGCTGGTCGTATAGAGGGTACACGGTCTTGCAAGGTGGGCAGGTGGCAGAAGTGAAGAAGATCACTGCGCACTTCGATTTGGCCTCATCGAGCAGTCGTGCCAGGTCTGCTGAACTAGTGACGTTTTTTACGACGTGTTTGGGCGAACTGTGAGTACTCTGCTGCAATCCCAGGATTGAGCCGTTTTGCCTCGTGGCGTTGACTCCTTGCATTAGTTGTGGAAGCAACATGCGTCCCATGGGGGATTCCATGACGGCTTTGGGCATGTTGATGATGTGATCCGGAATGCCCTTGCCAAGCAGGAAGTTGGCCAGCGTGTCGGTGAAGTTATTGCAGTTGTGCCTCATGAGATCGTATGCCTACGTTCTTATAGTTAACGTTGTGTATGTTCAGCATAGCCGTCGTAGCCCAATACGCGATACCCAATGCTTACCTCGAGCGTAAAGATGGGCCGGAGCGAGTCTAGATACTCTTCTATTACGGGCATCCGCAGCTCGGTCTTTCCCAGGTGAAGCCTCTGCTCAGGTTGGCCCAGATGCGACGATCCTGGTGCAATGGCCAGAATGCCGCCATCATAGACGTATTCCCGCCCTTGCAGTTCTATGGACGTGTGGTAGATGGCGTCAAGCTGAAAGCCTAGCATTCCCATGGACATTTGGCGGGCAAGACCTTTTGAAAGGTCGTATACGAGTAGATGCACATCCATGGCTATGCTTTGGCGCTCGTCTATAGGGCCTTATGAGTTGGTAAAGTCGTAGCGTCGTCAATAGGGAATCTAGGGAAATAAGGCGTTTTTTCTTTAAAAAAAAAGAAAAAAGAAAAAACCCCGAAAAATGGAAAGTAGATATTATGCGCTTTGAGAAACGAATAAGTGGTGAGAATTCGGTGTCGACTATATGTTGAAGAATGTCTATCTTGTTTAATAGATGAGAGTGACGATAAGGAATTATTAAAGGTGCTGCACGTATAAGGCAGCCAGCGCCTACGTCTGCGGGTCACGTGTGGGTGTACAGACCACCACACGATGACCTTGCATTTGTTTTGATCCAAACCCAAACCTAGCTAGCTTCATCATCATCAATGATCAGCGCTCTTTTCATCACCTTGTTCAACAAAGACTTCCTTGGCACGATGGGCTGTCGAGCGAGGAGGCGTTTCCCTGGACTAGATGGCGATAATAGACACGATGCTGGGGTCAGCATCACTTTAGTCTGGGGGAGCCTGTAACGAAGTGAACTGTAGCTGAGACAAGGCTGAGGCACGTGACTATAATATTACGTAAGAATCATCAATATGATCATGAGAAAAACAGACTAGAAAGAAAGCTAGATTTTCCATAATCAATCACAACGGTCAGCATCATATTTTCAAAGCTTCTGGATGCAAGTACTCCGTAGGGTATACATAGAATAATCCGACGCCCGATGCACCCAGATGCTTAGCCAATAGGAGCCGGTATATTTTTTTTGCGTTTATTAAATGAAAGAAACAAAGCTCGACCAGTAATACTTCCCCAACGATTCGCCTCAGCAGTGGCTGTGGTATGCAAATCCGGTAAGGGATGACAGGTAAGGGGCGATCCGTTAACGGCAATATACTGGATACATGTGCGGCAACTCAGCGGTCGGGAATGTTAGCAGTTACCACCACCAGTTACGGAGCACTACTCCATAATACCCACAAAGACCTCCTCTTACATAGTGGCATTTTGAATATCTCGAAGGGGCTGTAGTGGAATTTGGAAAGTCATTGAGGTGCAAAGGTTGGTCTGACTGTATTACTATATAATTTTTTTTTTCCGATTTTCCGATTTTCCGACGCACGCAGCGTAAAGCCAGAAGGCCCAATCTTTCAAAACACAATATTAGGCTTCAGCCTCGCAACACAATCGAGCCATATATACCCAAATGGTATTGTATTCATCTTACGGATAGGTATAGAGTTTGAAAGCCATTTGGGTATATATGGCTCGATTGTGTGTCACGAGGCTGAAGCCTCGGATTGTGTTTGAAGAAGACTGGGCCTCTGGCTTTGCGCTGACAGTGTCGGGATTCGGAAGTAAAAAGAAAAAAGAAAAAAATGAATATACCCCAAATGGCTTTCAAACTCAAATAATAATCAGTCAGACTGAACACAACTATGGTCTGACTGTACATTACGACGCTGAAGCTTTTGCCCTTTTACCTTTGCGCTTACTTGCATCCGAAGTTTGGGGAAACAAGGTGACTCTTTGGTTGCAGCTGATGCAAAGCCACAATGGCCCATTCTTATACGTAAGATGGTCTCAGTAAAGGCAGCGAGAAGTTTATTTTTTTATTTTTATTTTTATTTTTTTTATTTTTTTTAGATTTAGAGGTCATCAGGGTGTAAGTACTTGAACTATATAAGGCGAGGCTGGAACCTCAGATTATATTACAACTCGGAAGCCAAGACGACAAGAACAACAACTCTAGTAATTACCCCAACCACCACCTCAACCATCACCACAACCACTACCACAACTTTAACAGACACATCAACACACCCACCGACACACCTACCGACACACATCGACACACACATCGACACACACATCGACACACACATCGACACACATCGACGCATACATTAACATACATCGACATATACATCGATATTCACGTCGATACGGCTACTAGACAATTATTTAGATCTACCAAGTCTGCCAGCCGTTGCCATTGACATTTGAGGAACACCATCCTCTCAATCTGAAAGATGCGATTCCACGTACAGTTGGCATATCTGTGTCTCTGGCTTGTCAGCTGCCTGCAAGCACAAGCTGGCCCAGTGATTGCGTCGGAGAGCCTATTGAACGCTCAACAAGACGACGCAAACGATGTCCTGCAAACGCCTCGGGGTCAAATTCAAACGGGTGAAGCCTATGACGCGCTGCGCAATATTACTATTTCGAGCAGCACCCACGAACGTTACGAGTCGTCCAATGCAGCAGAGCCCGAGGGTGTTGAATATTCCTTGCAAGACGATCCGAGCCCCAAGTCGGAGACTTCAAATACGCCGGCGGAAGAGAGATGGATTGATGATCTACCGCCTATGGCAATCCCCGCAGTAAATACCCTCAAGCCACAAGAGAGACCACAGACTCGGCCAGAGAAACCGCAGGTGCCGGTCTTTGAAGATCTAAAGTACAAATACCAGCCAAAGGAGACACTTATAGACGACGAAATGGCGTACGATTTTAGAGGCGAGAATCCTCTCGGCTGGGCTGATCCGACGAACCCGGACGATACGATGAACTCGCCCGATCCGATGAATGATGTTCCAAAGAGCTATCAGACAGAAGACCAGAACGCTGCTGGGTCCGAGGGTTCATTTGGCAAGATCGAAGAGCTACAAGCCCAGATAGAGGGACTATCTGACCAATTGTCCGAGATTATTGAAACCCAGAAAGGAAGCTACGGCGAAATTCCTCCCTACTCTCAAGAAGTTGGAGAATATCCTGATCATGGAGCATACGCAACCGAGCCCATTCCAGCCAGCGAATATGTATCCCAAGGGGCCTCCGGACCGCAGCAGGACCCTTCAAAAGGTAGCGAGAACCTCGAAGAAGCCGCCCCTGACGAAGATGCAGAGCTAGCACGGTATGATAGACTATTCGGAGGGCCCCTGACGGAGAAGCAGTATCGGAGGCGCAACTGGATGTGGCTGCGATGCCTTACGAACAACGATCTCATCTTCGACGTCGGCGGTATGTGGCCAGGACCCAAGGGCAAAGAGATTAAGAAAGCCCTGCGGAAGAGGTTACCTCTCTGCGGCTTCATGAACTGGCGATTCGAGTACGTCAACGGACAGGACTGGGGAGACGCGAAGCTGGATTTCGACTGCTTCCTCCCCATCGTCGAGCAGTACGATGTCGTCAACCTCATGGTCGGCATCGCCAACGAGATGGGGAAGCACGCGGGACGGGAGCTGTATATCTACAACTGTCCCAACTTTGAGCACCTGGATACCTGGTTTTATGAGGCTTATGAATGGCAGAAGCTCAAGGATGCGAGTAAGCCGGCTGCATAGGAGGGAGGAGGCATGAAGCGGGGGGGTTGGTCTTTGTAAGGAGTCGGATGATGATATTTGGAGTTGAAAAGCGCACGATGAATGAATAGATGTAATATGCAACTAGATTTGACTTGATTTCACGGGATAGGGTAACGATTAGTGCTTTGTTTCCCCTCACTGTTTCTGCTCGTAGGATGGGTGATGGCGGTGAAAGTAATAGCAAGGACGCTATATTAATCCAAGGATGTAGAACAAGATAGGTATTCTTCTTTTTAAGAAGTGAACCAATAGCTGAATGGGTGTTTTCTCCAGGACGATTGCTAGTGATTGCGCGTAAAAGTTTTAATAGGCTATTGCATGCCAACAAAGTAATATCTGTAGGGCCAAAGGGAGTGAATATCACAACTAAAAAAGAAGAAGGAGGGGGGGACGTGTCTAAGTTACCGACCCATGTGTTTTCACCACGCGTGATTGGATCCTTTTTTTTTCTCTTTGTCGGCAGAGACGAAGAGTTTTTTCCCTTTTTTTCTTTTTTCTTTTTGTTTTTTGAAGTTTAACGCCACAATTTCAAGCAGTGAAAAGCGTTGCTCTCCCTTCGATTGACGTTGAGTTGCGGGGTAAGTTTATACATAACAAAGGAGCCAGCCATGGTAGATCTAACCTTTGATATCCCATCCAAGTCCTTGTAGGCAACTTTTTCCCCCCTTAAGCCTTATTACATTAGGAACAATTTATCGATACGATTTGAAAAGAAGATTTGATTCGCGCAATTATGTCTGACCACGATGAGAATCAGCGGATTATCCGTGAGTTGAGGCAGCAAATTGAGCAAGCAGAGCACCAGGTAAGCAGGCAAATGCAACCAAACAATAACAGACAGAGGAAGGAAGAGAAGAACCCGAATTAATAAGCAAACAGTCTTTAGTACTGAAAAGAAGAGCTGAAGAAGCAAGAAATGAGGCTGAGAAAGTAAAAGGTCTGATCCAGAAGACCACCCTAGATGAATACCTCGCTTATTGTCACGAATCCGTCTTTGCTTTATTCCGTGTCGAGGAAAATAAGTCACGCCAATGCCAGGGCGGCATTACTCGCCCAATGGATAAACCATGCCCGACCAGACTTGAACCTTGGCGCGGATTTCTACAGCAGCAAAGCGACATCTTTGATTGCCTCGCCAAACATTTCCCTCTAAAGTCGCGACTATTTGAGAGCTATAATTTCCTCAGCAATTTTGGAGATCAGATGACGGAAAAGCCTATAGCTAACGAGAGGTCGCTCGAAACCTTTATGCATCTTTGCGTCGAGCAGCCCGTCGAACATATCGTGGAGGAGCTCGTCAAGATTGACGGGGCAGGCCACTCGCTCAATCTAGGGAGCGGCTTCGACTTTTACCTAACTGATGATCACGAGTGGCTGGAAGAATGCCCGGAAGAAATGGCTTCATCGCTACCGCCGACGTCGAACCATCAGCAAGATGTATATCGGATACCCGTAAGCCAGATCTGCGCCTACCGGTCGGAAGGGGACGAGAAAACAATGGTCTACGTGACCGAGTACAGGGCCCCGCATAAGCTCACGAGCGAGCACCTCCGCGCTGGCCTCCGACCGATGAACATATACAGGGAGGTCGTCAACCGAAACGCGATCCCGCACGAATCTAATAAAGACGATTTCTTCCTCTATACCGCCGAGAAGCTTGTGGCTTCGGCTATTACGCGGACCTACTGCTATATGATCGAGGGCGGTCTTGACTACGGTCTGATGACGACAGGGGAAGCACTTGTTTTTCTCTACATCGACTGGGCCGAACCTAGCACACTGTATTACCACTTGGCAGAACCCCAGATAGATGTGCCGGCTTGCCCCGAGGATATACAAAAGCTCTCGGCCGTGGGCAAGTTACTGGTCTTTAGTCTAATGGCCCTCGGTCGAAAGGGCCAACGGCGAGGGCATTGCCAGGACGAGATTGCGCAGGTAGTAGGAAACCTGAACAGGTGGGCTGAAGACTATGAAGTTATGTTACAGTCGACGCCTAGCCATGGACGACCCTTGCCGGACAGCGGATCTAGCCGGGAGTCTACAAAACCACCATTAAAGAGGCGTCGTCGCAGCGGGAGTGAAGGTAGTGAATCGGCCCGCATTGCACCCAAGAGGCACAAGCAATCACCTTTAGATAATGTTTCAGAACCTCTACCTCGGGACACACCGACACCAGCTAGACGAGGTCAACGAGCTGGGACCAAGGCGAGGGGCATTCGACGAAGCCAACGACTTCTAGCACGTCAAGTCGGTCAGGGAGGAGGGACGGCCGAAGGAACGGATAAAGTTGAACAAGTGACGAAGCGCCAGTATTGTACGCAAGCATGCCTCCTAGGGCTTGTCAGGGGAGACGAGTTGGATCCAGAGTGTCCCAACGTGGCAGAACACGCTGGCATCAAGAAGGGCAAAGGCAAAGGCAAAGGCAGTGGGAGGTATCATTCCATCGACCACGCCAAGTGGCTCCAGCTTCTCGGCGAGCAATTCAAGCGGTCACTCGACAAGGGGATCGAAAAGTTAAATCTCAACGGGTCTAGTGGCGTTCTTTTCAAGGTGACGCTCCTCGCGTACGGCTACACGTTTATATACAAAGGCACGGTAAAGGCCTCGGTTAAGGACTTGGAGCATGAGGCAGCCGTATACAAGCGTCTGGAAAAGCTCCAGGGGATCCACGTCCCTGTTTTCCTCGGAGCCGTCGACCTTCGGCCCCTAGGGAGGACGTACTACTACGCTCTCAGAGTCTACATCATCCACATGACGTGCCTGTCGTGGGGAAGGGAGAGCTTGAGCCGGGCCGGCGAGACTAAGGCGATGATTCAATATGCAGCGCGGGCATCTCTGCGGGCGTTGCATAATAAAGGTGTCATGCATAACGACGTGCGGGCTAATAGCATGGTTTGGAATAAGGAGACTAATAGAGTCATGATGATTGACTTTGATCTTGCCGAGCTATTGCAAGCGCCGGCGACCAAGAAGAGAAAGAATGGCAATTCAACTGTTGCAATAGGAGTTGAAGCGGAGGGGCAGGATTCGTCCAGGTTACGCAAGATATGGGAATTAAAGAAGCGGGATCTCAAACTCGAAGAGTGTAACCTTGAGGTTGCTTTGGCCGAACTCGTTTAGTTTAGAAGGGACGGAAGGGCTTTTAGACGAAACTTGGTTAGGCACCCGGGGGGCCTGTTGTCTCGGTAAATATACTAATAGAAGAGATGCTTATTCCACGGCTAAATATTTTGACTTCATACTCGTCCATGTTTGTTAGGGAAGACACGTTTGTGTAATAGGGGTCTGCCCTTAAGAGCTTCATCAACCCTTCTCGTCGATTAGGATGTCGTTCGAGGTATTTCTGCAAGGCCGTCCACTCTTCTCTCTCAGCTGCGTTGGAAGGCTTGGGGGATGACATTTTTCCCAAGGTCCCGGGGGCAGCCGCCGACTATTTATAAAAAGATAGCCGACAGGCTGGGGCAAAAAAAGCTCTAGTGGCTGACTTGGCTTTGTTGGTAGGTGGCAAATAGAGAATAGAGTTTTGCAATGAGGTCTTGCAAAAAGGAACGATTCAAGCAAAACGCACTCTCTTACAGCTGCCCTCGCAGCTAACGAAGGCAGCCTCAAGCAGCATACATCCTATAACGAAGCAAGATATTACGTGATAATTTAATAGCTATCAAAAGCCGCGCTCTAGGACAGCTCTTCGCTTCGCTTTGCCTTAGTCGGCCTGCTGTCGACTTCACTTGGATGTCGGGATAATAGCCACTTAAGTACTCTGGTCAAGACAAGGAACTCTCCGAATGATGGAATCATAATTGAATGCACTGGTACCACGTGTTAAAGTTTAAGGAAACCACTCTATTTGGTGCTCTTCTATAGCGACAGCAAAAAAGTCAAGAAAACTATCATATGCGAAAAGGGCAGACAGCTTGTAGGTAAGATAGCAAAAGGAAAACCCACTGTAGCTATATGGAAATCCCATCACTCCAAGAACCAGTAAAAATGAAAATAAAATCAATGCCAATCCCACCACTGTTGCTCGAACCCCATGTCCTTATCCTGACTGTTAAAGATATGCATGTTCTCCAGGGCATAGTAATCATGATGTTCATTGTCTTCTGCTTGCTTTTGTTCCTGGATGTCCCGGTAAACTTTCGAGGTCGTCAGTCTATTCCTCTTGTTAGCAATGTCAATCAGCAAATTTGCAGTTGTAATAGGAGTAATCTCTGTGTCCTGTGCGCCCAGCTCCGTGAAAAACTGAATGAGAATCTCTTTTATCAGAGGCCATGTAGAAGAATCGCCAGCTTCATAAATATTGCAACGAGCGCCAGTCATAGGAATCCACATTCTCACACGCTCCTTTCTCATCTTGGTCTGAAACTTGAGAAATTTTTGGTAAATCCCAAACCAATGCTTGTTTGCTTTTGTATCGTCGATCAGATAGGGCAGAGGTATTAAACTTCGATCTTCAGGATGGTGTTCGATAAGCTCAACTCTGAAATGTTCCAGCAGACCAAGATAGAGGCGTGGGGTATAGTAGCCGATCGTGATGCCCGTTAGTGGTTCAATTTGTGTCTTCCAGAACTGAATGACGATGGACTAATGGTCATCGAGCCATTGAAGACGATCGTGTTGGCGCCACTCTAGTCGACTTGTAGAGAACAGAAGCTTGAATAGCAAGACGAGTTCCAGCTTAATGAATTGTTGAAAGAAAAAAAAGATAGCATCAGAATCAATTGGGACAGGTGCACCAAGTTCTCCATCTAGATGGTCGATAGTGTACAAGCCATTGAATAGAGGAGTGTCGCTAGTTGGTGACTGATCGGGGCAAAGCAAGTTTGCCAATTCCTACATCTCTTGGCTCACATCTTTGCCTTCAGTGCTCGAGTCCAATACAGGCTCGTCAAAGTAGTGCGGAGTATCGCCGGTTTCAAGGACATCTGGGCTCTGCTGCGTGTCTGGCGAAGATGATGGGAGTGCCAACGACGGGGAGCTGATGGATGTCGTGTCAGGTTCATTCTCCGCTGGTTTCTCATCTTGGCATGAGTCTGGCACTAAGGATGGGAGCAAGCTTCTTAGGACTGACGCGACCATTGGATGAGCGTTCGCGAAGTCGAGCTATTCACCTGGGAGAAACCTCTTATCGAGGTCTGTCATGCCCATTAATGCACCGGCAAATAGAGCGACGGTCGGTCCTGGGGCTGGGTCTTCCACTCCCGCCTTGCATGCTTTGGAAAATGCGCGGTATATTCCGCATCAGACGAGACTTCGTTAATTGTATCGTACTATTGAGGGCGTGGCGAGCCTCCTTATCCGACTCGTAGATACTGCGCTATAGTCATACTATATTAGCAGCTTAGTACTAAAGCGATATGACTTGTACGTGACTTACTCGAAGGGATTATGTTTTTGGACTTGCTATGTGTTATAGCCTGTCCTCTCTATCTACCCTCTCCGTGGCTGGTCGTGGGCGTCATTATGGGTTGTGCTGTAGAGGTTAGACATTAGCAGACTAGTGTGAAAGAAGATATTCCTAGCGTAGTACTCACGCGACGGTGTAGCTGGGTCACGTGTCACAACTGCTGGTCCCTGGGTCGTCAAAGGGTATTGTCGGTCTGACTTGTTTTCCGGCGTTTTGTGAGAGACTGGTCGCTGGGCTGGTCTGATATGGCAGGCTGGTGAGCAGGTTGGTTTAGTGTCGGAGGTACATTAGCAGGGTGATTCGACGTTGGCAGCGGGTCGGTGGGTTGATCCGTCGCAGGTGGCCCGGCAGGCTGGTCCGAGGTAGATTGGTTTGACGCCGGGTTCTCCTCGCGTGCGTCCTGTATCGCGTTCTGGTATATAAGGAGCGCGGCCTCGGTCTGTGCCAGTCGCTGTGTGTTCTCCTCGCATGCGTTCTGTATCGTGTTCTGGTATATAAGGAGCGCGGCCTCGGTCTCTGCTAGTTGCTGTGCAGTCCATGTTGCGAAATTTGGCGCATCGTCGCCGAGCAAAGCACGTGTGCTGGCCCATTCTGCCCACATGCCAAAGTCGATTACCGTCATCACTTTAGCTGGTCTGATGGTGATGCCTTCGCGGAAGAAAGGAAAAAGCTTGCCATCGTGCCATCGGAGCACGCTCTGAACCGTTCGTGCCTCTGATATATCATCAAAGCTTGCAGGTAGACCAAAAGTTTGGGCGAGAACGTACAAGGTGCGCGTAGTTCTCTTCCGACTGATCCATCGCTGCACCTTGCCCCGTCCATCATTCCCAAGGAGCAAAGTACACGATAGAGTGCACTTTAATTCAATGTCGTCCTGCAAGGTGAAACCGTAAGCGGGATCATGTTGTTTCGCCACGATCGGTGCGAGTTATTCGTGAAATGGGTAATTAGCAGGGACATTGTCCAGGTTTATCAATGATCGGTCTGCCATAGTCGCCAGCAAGTGGAAATGGAAGCGATAGGCAGTAGTGCTGCTTGTAAATATAACAGGAGTGAGGGTTATGATGAAGAAAGGACTGACGGTTGCTTGAGTAGTGAAGAATATAATTATTGCGTGGGTTATGAACGGTAAAGACCAGCACGGTCATAATTGGAAGGAAAGAAATGCCAATTACAGCAACGGCAGTCGAACTCCTGGGAAAAGGTGGCGGTACTTCAGGAGATTCCGTTGTCTCCGCCAAAACGTACCAAACTATTGAAGTTCAACTTGTATCATGCACTTTCATCAGGTGTTGCTGTGCAAAGTAGGGCAAGTGGGGCTTAGTTCAGAGCAGCACGCTTTACCGAAGCACGTTTGTTTTTGGCGCCTGGGGGGCGGCCTCGACGCTGCCTCGTCTGAACGCCATCAGTGCCTGTAGGATACCATGCTCCGCCTCGCCTGATCAGAGATTGATCGTTGAACCGTTTGACCAGTCTATGGCCATTGATTGTAAGAATATTCTCGTCGTACCATTCGTCGAATTGAGGACCGTAACCGGTCCAGCGGACTAGATATTGAGTCCTGTCATGAGATGTTCGTTTCGCAAGGAGTTGATCAATCTCATACGACTTCCATTCGTCATCGTCACCTTCGACTATCACTGCCGGAGTATTGTCCCTCTCTGGCCTGTGGAACGGATCTGGTGTCTGATGGGCTGGTTCCAACTGTGTCACAGATACCACCGGGTGTATTTTCCAATGTGGGGGTAGATTCAGTTTGTAGGCGTGCGGACTGATGACCTACGCAATCTCGAATGGTCCGACTCGCTGCTGGCCGTATTTGCGTGTTTTCCCGGGGATTGAGTACCCGTGATGAAGTCGGAGATAAATGTGATCGCCCTGCGTGAAAATTATCTATCTATGCTTGGAGTCGAAACGTCGCTTCACCCGAGCATTGGCGAAATCAGTCGCCACTTGAGCCTCCCATCGCTTTTCCTCGCGAAGAAGTTGGAGTGGTTGGGAATCCTCGTTGCTTAGCAAACGGTCTTTGATTGTCGTCACCAGCGTCCGTGGCCTGAAACCGAAGACCGCCTCGTTGGGAGAACAGTTGAATGAATTAACGAAAGCATTGTTCAGTGAGGCAAGTTGTCGACGAGGGTGGAAAGAGGCCGAGAGGAGCTGGTGAAGGAGCGCACTACTACCTTACTCCTTTACTTCTACAACCTTTCAAAACTTGGAAGTTTCAACACCTCTCCCTTTCCCAACATCATTTCGTTTCTACAATCATTTCACGCCTGTCACCTCGCCGACAGCATATCGTTTCTGCTTCTACAACTTGCATGCTGTCCTTCCTGACGACGCTTCGTGCCTGTAGTGATTCCATGCCTGTCTAACTCCCGACTTGCCTTCCCTCTTGCAATACAGGGCCGCCAGCATTTCATTCGATGACCCGTATTCACATCCCATTCTTCAGCATCCATCATATTATCCCTGGTCTACGCCCTATTTCACGACGGTCTATAAACGAGCTTGGCCCGCCTTATCACCTGCGAAGGTGAACCATCTTCCACCAAGCATCCTTACTCTATTCGCAATCTATTTTTTCTAGATATCTACTTGAGAGTACCGGTCTTTCGGAGAGGCTTGCAAGGCAGGGATGAAAGACCCATCGAAAAAGGGCCCTACTTCGTCTGAGTACGATTTTAGATATCTAGCACTGATTCTGATAACTTTTACTAGAATGTTCGTCTAAGAGCCCTAGAATATCGCCCTATTATTCTGTTGCCCGCTAGCTTCAGCTAGTGAAGCGCCAGCGTACAGGCGAATCTCATTCCTCTATGACGGCCCAGAAGTCTGGCGATAATATGGAATCCGTGTCGCAAACCCCGGAATCCAGCAAGTCAACCCCCAAGCCAGAGCCGCGCAAGATTTTTCACCCCACGACAGAAGCTTCCGAGGAGACTGGCGCCGAGAACTCCGTTCTCATCCTGACAGCGACGAGGGCGTCGTCATGAGTGATGGATGCCGCTAGACAGGTTTTCACTACCGGCAGCAGACGAGCTTTCTCGGTCCTTGCTTTACGACGATTGCTTTGCTTTGCTTACAGACAGTGGTTATCGAGACAAGGGATGGCGCTATTCACTTTCACATTGTTTCAGTTATTATAGGTTTTATTGCGGACATAACACATTATCATTGGGTATCTGAGCTTGGGAGTTTGGAGGATAATCATCGCCTGGGAGCTATCACAGATAAATTCTTAGAGTTAAGAGCATTTTCACAACCCGCGTTTGCAGCTGATTCATTCTCAAATTTCATATCTAGTAATTTCATATGGTACCGTGCCCCAACTGAGTATGTATTATTACCAATGCGCGTGAAAACAGTCCGCGCTATCAGTTATGCTTGCCACGTATACATTGCCTAGAAATACAGGAGCCTATATGAAGATGTGGACGGTCTTGGCATATGCGTGTCATCTTGCCATAGCGAAATAGGCATCACAATAGGGTCGTGAACCGTCGTTGTTATCAGGGTATTGCAGAGGCGGAAGTAGCCCCTTCTACCTGAGGCAGACTTGCCTGCTCTCCTCGGGGTCCCTATCAGCACTAGGCTCAATATAATAAATCAGAATCCTGTGTCTATATCACAATAGTCAATAAAGCGTGGAATATGACACGAGGGGCATATGAAATAGCTTGATTATCGTCCTGCGGAGGAGAGAAGCGAGAAGCATATGCGGAAGATCCAGAAGACTGGCTTGCTTGTTGTAGCTGTAGCGATTCTTGTTGTGGTGTTTGAGACTCGTTATTAGACTGTGACCATGGCATTAACTGAGACGTCGTTGGATTCAAGGAGGTATCCCTGCCACAGCTCCTCTCAAAACAATGCCTTTGTTGAATGTTATTTTGCTCCCTATAAGCTGCTTATCGTTTCTCCAGCTCCTCGGCGCTGATGCCAGGACTAAATATGTGAAGAACGAAGCCTGATACATTGTCTATTGTCGGTCGAGGAGCGAGGGCTGACGGCGGAGTGTTGGGTCTTTGGGTCTCGAGAGTATTAATGTTGGCAATCGTTCGTTTAGTGGTATGCCGTAGAGCCAAAAAAAAAACTACTCAACGGATCAACACTTAGGTCGGTATTATGATCTAATAGGAAGGTGGGAAGACAAACTGTCTCCTATTTATTGGATTAGTCGCGGCATCGTAGATAATTCGCGGTCGGCTTAGTAGGGGTTTTGAGGTTGACGAATTCTTCAAGGGCTTAAGTCCCTTACAATACGTGTATTGATTGGTGGGAGCTTGTTCGGCTTGTTCGCGACCTTGGGATAGATCCATAGGAGGGGGGGGGTAGGATCGGGGGTTTGGGGTGGCAGCAGCAGACATACTGCTCAATACGAGGTCATGAGCGTGGTATATTTGAAAAGAATACAAATGAGATGCAGAAGTACGGTATAGCACGAGCTCTAATGTAGAAACGTAGAGAGATATTAGGAGTGATACAAGCCGAAGGGCTGATCGCGTCGTTCCAGATCCGCAGAGCGGTTCCCTGGACAGTGCTGGGCTTTATCAATAAGAGAACGGGACGGGCACTGGGCCGGCCTCGCTGTACGATGAAATGTTTTTAGACATGTATCATACGAAGAAAATATAGCGGCTTTTTTTTTGGTTTTCTTTCCATTTTACTATGGTTGTGTTTGTCTTGACGGTAATACTGTCTGTCATGCCCTTCGAATGTCGACTTGAGACGGAAGAAATTCAAAAATTTCATAAAGATTGCATAACAAGGCACTTGAGCATGTTATTTGCCCTTCTTAATGAGTATATAGGTACTATACGTAGGTAGGTAGGATTTGGCTGTCAGCTCGCAATCTTTGCCAAGAGGACCCTGCCCCTGCCGATCTCCGGATGAGCGCCGCCTACAAATGACATCAGAAAGTAAACGTGCTTGAGACCCCGGCTTTCCCCCCGAAGAAGCACCTTCCACCTCTTCCTCTCTCTCTTTCTTTCTCTTGCATTCCGACCTACAATTATTATGCGATGCTCTAACGATATTCACAAGCCCGGCGGAGGAAGAGAAGTCGCCTTCGCCATAATATCTCCTATAATCGCTTTACGCTACGCCAATGCCTCTTAAACCCGATTGAAAAACCCGCCCAAGCCTCTCATTCAATACCCGAAAACCTACAAGTATCTAGACCAAGAACCAAGACTCAAGGCCGCAACCACACGCCATCCTCGACGGCGTCGGAGGTGCTTTTTTCGCGCCGACGAGGGGCCGTCCGCACGCCTCTAACCGTTCAGCCATGCGCCCTCGATCACTCTTCTCCCATAACCGCACGCGGCTCCTCGTCGTTGCCGGCGTGGTCTTCTTCCTCGCGAGCGCCTACCTCTGCGCCACTCGTCTCTTCAACATGTCCTTCTCCCGCGAACCCTACGGCGCCGCGAAGCCCGGCGACGATAAACCCGCCGCCGAGATGGGGTTCAGCAAGGCGGACCTTCCCATGAGCTACGGCACCAACAAACGGCCGCCGATAGACGAGGGCATGAAGCTCATAGCCAATCTCCCCCCAGAGGTCGTGCCCACCTTTGAGAACGGGAGGAGGCTGGTTGTGGTGGGCGATATCCACGGCATGGACGAGTCCCTCGAACAACTCCTTGACAAGCTCGGGTTCGATACTAACAGCGACCACCTCGTTGCGGTGGGCGACATGGTCAGCAAAGGGCCCGACAGCCCCGGTGTGATATCTCGCCTCATGAGGCTGGGCGCCAGCGCCGTCCGCGGGAACCACGAAGACCGCATCCTCCTCGCTAGGAAGGAACTCGACTCCCGTCACGGCGTGGACGCGGAACTTGCAACGCCCGAGTACGAGGAAGCGAGGGGCAACTCCGAGGACAAGGCCGTTGCCAAGAGCCTAGCCAAGGAGCAGCTGGACTGGATAGCCGACCTGCCCATCATCCTCACGGCGCAGCCGCTGCCCATCATCATGGTCCACGCCGGCCTCGTGCCTAATCTGCCGCTGCACAAGCAGGATCCCTGGGCAGTCATGAACGTACGGACGCTCGTCTATCCCCGCGAGGCCCTACGCAACCAAGCCAACGAGAGACCCCTCGACAAACGTACTGCGACTGACGGAACTACCGCAGCGAGGCCAAACACGGCAGAGCCTACTCATGTCCTAGAAACTTCGAGCACCGCGGAGGTTGCTGGTGCAGACAAACTTAAGCGCGATCCTGAGCCCAACAAGACGGCCTCAGCATCTCAATCTGAATCAGAGGAAGAGTCGGAGGATGCGGGCGACATTGACAGGTCCCCTATCCCCTTTGACAAGGCAGTCTTCCTCCCCATAGACACCCACCATGGCGAGAAATGGTCCAAGGTGTGGAATAAGTATCAGAAACGCCTGCGGAGTAGGAACCGCCGCACTGTGATATACGGGCATGATGCTAAAGTAGGATACAAGCAGGGCAAGTACACGTTTGGCCTCGACTCGGACTGTTCTCGCGGCGGGGCTCTCACGGCACTGGTCATTACTGGCAAAGAGGGTGGTGGCTTCAATTGGGAGACCAAGCATGTCAAGTGCAAGAAGCCTTGAAGTAGAATAACTAACTTACTCCAAGGGAGCTACGGCGTTGGGAACTTTATAGGCGTTTAGAGGTGTTATACTAGGCTGCTATTGCGATAGACCATGAATCTTGTATTAGTCACGAATACGCTTGAAACGATCATGGCATTTACTTATTTTGTTCATTCCTATTTAAGCAATCTGCCTGAATCTATACGTAATCATAACGGGCAATTTTGATATCCTTTTTTCCATATGCTACCCGGCCCCACATCAATCTATTAAGTACATATGACTTTCTGCATTCTTTGACTTGCCTCTTTACCATCAACATATTTAGGCAAGCTTCTCCTTGAGGATGCCCTTGAGGGTGACGGCGTCGGCAGCGAACTTGCTGATACCCTCGCGGAGCTTCTCGACGGCCATCTGGTCCTCGTTGAAGGCGAAGCGGAATTCGGCTTCGTCGTTGATGTAGGTCTTCTTCTCGAGGTTGAGGGAAGCGGCCTGAGAAGCGTCGAGCTTGGCGGTAACGGGCTCGGTGGAGTTCATGAGCTCCTCAAGCAGGTTGGGCTAAATACATTAGTCAATTTCATCAGAAGAGGCTACATTCGCGCTAGACTTACGGAGATGGTGAGGTAGTCGCAGCCAGCGAGTTCAGTGATCTCGCCAATGTTACGGAAAGAAGCGCCCATGACGATGGTCTTGTAGCCGAACTTCTTGTAGTAGTTGAAGATGGCCTTGACGGACGCAACACCGGGGTCCTCCTCCTTGGAGTACTCCTTCTTGTTGGCGGCCTTGAACCAGTCCAGGATACGGCCGACGAAGGGGGAGATGAGGTAGGCGTTGGCCTCGGCGGCACCGATGGCCTGGACCTGAGAGAACATCAAGGTCAGGTTGCAGTTAATGCCGTGGTCGCGCTGGAGAATCTCGGCGGCCTTGATACCCTCCCAGGTGGAGGCAATCTTGATCAGGACGCGGTCCTTGGAGATGCCCTGCTCCTTGTACAGCTGGAAGATGGGTTAGTTAATTACCGTTCGAATCGCGGTCGGGGACTTGAGGTGCTGCTTACGTCAATAATGTGAAGAGCCTTCTCGACAGACTTCTTGGTGTCGAAAGAGAAGCGAGCGTCGACCTCGGTGGAGACCTTGCCGGGGACGATGTTGAGAATCTCCCTGCCGAACTCGACGAGGAGGCGGTCGAGAGCGTGTTCGATCTGGGAGTCGATATCACTGCCTTGCTTCTTGCCATAGGCGATGGCGGCGTCCATGAGCTTGGCATACTCGGGCTTCTTGGAGGCAGCGAGGATCAGAGAAGGGTTGGTGGTGGCATCCTGAGGCTTGTACTTGGCAATGGCTGTTCACAACGAGTTAGTCAATGGCCTGTACCTTTCTGCAAGCATTCGCGGCACAATTCCTGTGAGCGTAGCCTGCCAGGCTTGAGGATATACTAACAGGCAAAGTCACCTAATCAACAATGTTAGCTGTGACAGCTTATGGGCGGGACGGTAGCTGCGGGACTTACCAGAGTCACATACGACCACCTGTCAAAGACGCAAAGAATATCAAATATTAGCAATAGCTCCCCAATAAATAACATGAGTATTTCCTGCCACCCTCCGCAGTGCCCTACAGCGCTCATGATGGTATCACCAGTCACGGACGTTCCGCAATCGCGTCGTTCTCAGGGGGGGGCGGGCGCAGATGTAAGGAGGGGCAGGCTGAATCCCGCCCGCGATGCTATGGTGGGGGGTGGTGAATGGGTTCGGAACTTACAGTGCCAGTGGCCTTGAGCTGATCGAGAGAGGTAGACATTGTTGCTGTAATGTGTTAGGAGAGAAAAGTATGGAATGATTATACGAGAAAGTAGAACAGACTCGTACGAGAGATGAATGGGAATTTAGATGGCTTTTTGATAAAGAAAGAAAAAAGAGGAAGAGGGAGAGAAGAGTCGAAAGAGTTGAAGCTTGACGTAGGTATTTGCCTCTCCAGCTACCAGTGAGGTGGAACCTGGTTCCGCTGTAATGATGCACTTCATAAGCAGATTAGCGGACAGGCGGACAGAGCTAGCTGCTGCGGGGCACACACCACCTTAAGTCATCGTGTTGCCGCAAAGCCATCACCTAATTTTTTTTTCTCTCATCAGGATTGCTTTTAAATACATTTGCTACGTACCCAAGGGCCCTCCTACCCCCCACCACTAACCACCATGTACTATCGTTCTCTCGCTCTTGTCTATAACGCCGACCATGGTAAATCCGGCTATCGGGGGCTTTTCTTAGTCTATATTAACAGGAAACCGTAGAGGGAAAATCGCTTATTACTTTCTCCCTAATTTTCTCCCTAAAATGTCATATCTCTGTCAGCTCCCCCAACATGCTATTATTCCTCAGCTTTTTGCCCCCTTCTGAGAGTTACTAAATTGCTTAGCAACCCCCAATCCCCGTGGTTGCATCCTCACGATTACCTCATAGGCACATCCATACATAAAACTGGAGAAGGATAAAAAAAAAGACGCCTTTGTACAAGGCAGGGTACATGTTACCTACGCGTGAATCGTATGTCGTAGAAGCCAAGAGAATCAGGGTCACCCTCCACCGCTCATCTTGGACATTAGCCTGCATCTGGCGGCATCGTGAAGGATGTCTTTTGGCGGAACACTTTTAATGAAGACGTTCCGCCTTCTCCGTCGAACTTCCGAGATTCCCCCTAACAATAAAATTCCGTTGCTGACGTACAGCGTAGTAAGCAAAGAGTTCGCAAAGCTGATGCTCGAGGCTGCCTTCGCCGGCTGCGAGAGTCGCTGCGAGAGGGTTAATTTCTTCTATGCTATTGGCTAGTCTACCTATTAATTCTCTTAGACCAGCTGCTATGCGCTCCCCTTCCTAGCCCGAATAGGTGCGAACCGACTAGCGCTTTAGCTGGATTAGGAATATAGCTTAAAGTCGGCTTGACCAATAGCTAGCCTCCGTCAGTAACAATTCTTTCGACTGACCAATTGCTCCTCCTCGTTACTCCTCGACGCGGTCACTTGAAGACAAAACGTCCTATCCCCTCGATGGGGGTGACGCCAAATGCTCAATAAGTTTAGTTAGGTTGGCAGTAAATGGGGAAAATCAATTGAAATGGCTAGGGTAGTAGTAGGTCAGCCGTGGAAGCGCCAAAAAAATGACAAGAAAGAATGCAAAGACGAGAGACAATGTTTCACTTCTTTATTACTAGTAGTTGCTACTTTCTCCTTTTCCCCTATTTTATTATCATTATTTTTTACGGCTGCTTGTTTTTCTGCTCCTTTTATTGCTCCTTCTCCTCTTCCAAACGGGCCATGGGATGATGATGATGCTGATAAGATGTTGATGCTGATGCTTTGATATTGTCTTTTGCTCTGACAATTTTCTCACCCAGTCTTGGCTTTCTAGCGGCGCGGGTCATCTCAAATATGTTGTACTCGTTACCTTGAGCAGCAGCAGCAGCAGTTTAACTCCAGACATTGCCTGCGCGCTGCTTCTTTGGCTTGGCTGCGCTTGATAAGACATCCATCTTTAGGGCGTAAAATCGGTCAACTAAAGAAATAAGCAAGCGCCTCCCTTTCCTAGAAAATGTTGCACCGAACGACGGAAAGAGCCAACCCCAACCAACCTGCTCATTGATGACTGACCAACTGACTGACTTGCCTTGATTAAAAACATGGGCCTTTTTTTAACTCCTGCTACTGCTAGGCATATAAACATTCATGCTACGTACATGTATGAATCAGAGGGTGACGACGACGACGACGACGGCAGTATTGCCCTTTTATGCTCTTTATCATTTTCAAAAGCTCTCTTTCCAGTAGGCAGACGTCGCCCTTTCTTCTCTGCTTTGATCGCTAACAGCAGATAACGTCGCACATTTAAAGGTGCGTCCCGCCTAAACTCTTATCCAAGAAAGCTTGTTGCCTGTCGCCTTGGGGACCCCCTTGTCGACCTTGCCATGCTATGCTATCTGCACTACTTACTAACTAACGTCAAACAGACAAAGCAACAAAGTAGTCATTCAACTCCCCTATCGCTAGTGACCTATCTGTAGGTTCCTACATTATTATTATCAGAAGTAAACGAGCGAACGAGCGACCAAGGACCGGACTCCTCGGGAAAGATATTCAAATCTCCATTTGTAAAAAATCTCATCACCCAACCATTAACAGCCAAATGACCACGACATGCTTATTATTTGTTAGCCCTTTGTTTCCCTAGATAATAATAGGTAATAGGGGAATAAAGCAAACTCTACTTTCGTGGTTTCCCCTTATTGGCTGAAAAGGCAACTTGCGTAACGGACGTTCGGGCGGAAACCAGGGCAGATCCCTCGTCTATGATTCACTCAACTGCCCGTATTATTACACACACTCTCTTCTAGGCGGAAACCCCATGCAATAACAACAGCAATTCCAACCCTTTTTTCTCTTGACTGCTCATAGATTTGCGACTTGTGAGTTGCCCAAGTCTTTCTGATTGGTGTCTCCAAAAGTGGTCTGATCTTTGGCTCTCTTATGCATGTGAAAAAGTCTTCTAGAAGGGCTGATAAAAAAGTAAGTAATAGAGGCAATAAGTTCTGAGTCGGGGTGTCTACTACAAAGCAAGTTTTTAAAGACTGCCTAAAAGAATCTAGTGACTTAGTCGAGTCTATTGGGATTACAGCCTTTAGCTGTGTGCTAAGGGCTGTTCTCACGGCCAATAAAGTAAACTATCTACGCAAACTATATTAAACAGCTTTAACTCTACATAGCGGATCAAATCCTTTCATAGCGAGCTAAAGAAACTGGCAGTTAGACCCAATAGAATAGATAGGTGTGGTAAAGGACTATTCATCTATATACCTCTTTAACTATATACTACCGAGTTTACTTTAAGTAACTAAACCGAGGGCGGCGTGGCATCGCCTAAGATGAAAGCTGCAGTATTGGGAAACTATAATGCTAATCGTTGATGGGGGCTACTGCCAAAAGAGCAAATATCACACTAAGCAGAATCAACAGGACGCAGATAATACGCTAGCACGTACATTGCGTAGTTGAACATTGACTGATTGGCGAGCAGCCCTTTAGAAATGGGATGGGCTGGAGAGGCATATAAGAAGTGAGGTACTCTAGAAAATGAAAGATTATATATCTCACAACCGCTCATGAGATAACATTAGGCATGTGCCGCCACAAGGCCACTAAGTCTTCTACTTCAACCAGCGGATATACTCGACATACTTATATCCTTTACTGAATATCAAATGATTTTAATTTTAAGTATTATAATCGCACGTATGAATTTAGTAGGATTCAGTACGTGAAGGAAATATCCCCCGGCTCTTATTTAAATAAAGCTCCTACGTAGCTTTATGAATATTTCTATCATTTTAGTATAACTTTTTATTTTTATATTAAACGTATAAGAAAGAGTCATTAAGGGTTTCTCGGAAATCCTAGTACAAATTGCAAGGATTAGGTAGCTAGAGTTATAGCCCGACTTTTAGACATAATAATCAAAGGATTCCTCAAGCTATACCTTAATTATGAATTATTAAGGTACTTATTAACACAAGTCTCTATATCTGGTATAGCTGAAGATATTAAACTAAAGGTACTAACTAGAACTCCTTTCATTAATTAATGATATAGTAAAACGTTCATTAGTTATAATATTATAGCCTACTAATTCCCAGAGTCCGCGGAAGACTGAATTTCTATCAAGATAGAGCCCCATACTACAATCAATTGTGACTTCCTATCTGTTAGGACCTAAGTCCTTGATGGGGCAAAGTCAAGGTAGACGGAACGCTCACAAAAAACGTATAGAGATAGCTAAGATAGAACTGCGAAACAGCTGCTAGGAAGAGGACCTCCTAGATAATAATCTCATTTATCTCTAGCCTTCCTAAGAAATCTAGGAAACTAGAGCTTCTTATATACCTTTTCAATTAGGCTTTGGCTGACTGACCTCATCCTCGAACTCACATCGAACTCTCAGCTAGGAAACGGACTGACCTAAGTCCGTTCCGACCCAATCTCGTGATGACTTCTCCAGACTCTCCTGACCATAACACTATCCCTAAATTTAGTTATTCATCGACAAAGGCAGCGTAGCCCAGTTAAAAGCCCTCAGCCCAACAAAGCTTACAACTATATTATGGGTTGCTAATACCGTTCTATATTCAGGTATCCTTCTACATCGGTCAATCAGGATAGTTTGAGCGTATGCGGGATATAAGAGCCTTAATATCTAGCTATTGTGATATCTAACTATTGGGTTACGTAATATCGGGTTTCCATCTATATAAACTATAATTCTTCAGCTAGGGCGCTTCGCCGCCAATGATAGGCATAAAGGAGGTCGCCAAATCAACTAGCCACGCATAATCATAGCCTCACGGTCAGGGCCAGTACCAATCCATTTCACCTGGTCAAAGTTAGCGCAAGTTCTTCAAAGCCAGTTTTGGCAAGGTCAATTTAGGCCATGCCACCAACTAACCTTAACTCCAACAAAGTCCTCAATGTACTAAAGAGACAGTCAGTAAATTAGATCAAATCCGTCCTCTAAATCAGGATAGATGTACCTCGATATAAGCCTGGGCCTGCTTGGGAAGCTCGTCAAATGTCCGGGCGTTGGTAGTCGGCTTCTGCCACCCAGGCATTTCGTGGTAAACGACTTCGGCGTCATCTAGTACGTTATGGCTCGCCGGGTAAGACTCAAGCTCCTAATATTGTCAGCTATAGTTCATAGACTCGAATCAAAACAGTTTCCTACCTTGCCGGTGCTCTTGTCTTTGTACGCAATGGCTATCTTGACTGTCTCAAAGGAATCGAGCACATCGAGCTGCATGGAGAGTTAACTTTTGTCCCCTCGAAGTAGTCCTTTCAAGACTTACTTTAGTCAAGTTCAGTGCCGTGTAGTAGTTGATCATGTGGCCATGCTTCACAACAACGAGATCTATGTAGTTCAAGTAAGTAAGGGCCGATTTTTGACATTAAACACAACGCGGGGTGTTGACAAACCGAGCCTATATTGTTAGTTATGCAATCAAAGCTTCTTCTGGAGACAAAGGCTTACCAGCCACAGCGACGTCTTCTGCCCGTCGATGTTCCCCATTCTCGGCCAATCTCCTGGAGTTTTGTTCCGACCCTGCGCACGCGGTCAGTCTTCTTAGTTTCCAAAGCTGAGAAGAGAATAGGGTGAACAGTACTCTCCAAGATCTTCAGTCTTGAAGGCGCCGGCGCCAACACGTGTGGTGTCTATAGTCGTTAGCATTTGCAAAAAGCCATTGTGGCTTATTAAGGTTAAGATATTGGTTTCTATATAGCTACCAGCTAAAATCTCCCGTGATCACACTTGTTACTTACAGGCTTTAACCACTCCTATGGTTTCTGTAATGTTCTTGGGGTTAAGGGTCAAGCCGGCGATAATACCAGAAATTGTGGTGTTGGATGAAGTGACATAGGGGTATGATCCCATCGAGACGTCGAGCATTACAGCCTATTCGTATAGGACAAGTAAACCACCTGGTCATGTACTCCAAAGCCTCGACTGTGGACAGAGCAGCGGTCGAAGTCTCGGGACGTAGCCAAGAAAACAAACTGGTGTGATCTTCTGCTGAAAACAGAGTAAGATTTGTTTAGCCACGTCCGCATGTATTATTTCCTCGCTGATGCCACAGTTTAAGGCCTTGAAGCCATGACAACAGGTAGATTACCGGCCCGGTCAGGTTAGTAGATAATCAATATGCTGGTGCCTGCGTACGAACATTTGCACCCTCAATGATCACGTTCTTGTTGCTCGTTTGTCTAGAAAGGTTAGCTTCTTGCCACGGTTAAGGGGGGAACTTTGCGAAAAGGCAAGAAACTATCTTGGATATTGATTTGTTCCTCTGCTCCTCTCGAGATCACGGCGCGGGGGTTACTTACGCAGAATGCATAAAGCTCAGACCATCAATGGCATACTTCTTGAGCTCCGTACGGTATCCTCGGAACCTCTCAATCTCTTCTTCGACATCGTACTTGAGCAAATCGCCGTATCGGGCCTTGTAGCCATGTGCCAGTCGACGCAGTTTCGTTTCGAAGAGTTCTTGGTCGAACACGTCGGCTAAGCGGACTCCGCTTCTCTAATACCTGTTTAGTGAGATGGTCGGTGTTATGATATTTTGAATGCTTACGGCAGCCTTGGTCTATCAGGTTCAATGTCAGTATGACCGTACTAAATAAGCTTGACGGATAACAATGCGAATATATACTTACACTGTATGACGGTCCGTTCACAGTAAAGTTAGCATGTGGTTTAAGGATAGCAACAAGGTGTACTTATGATTCCGCGGCCAGTGGTGCCAATCTTGCGCTCTGGTCAAGTTAGACATGGGGAAAGCCCTCAAAGATAGATCGTTTACCTCCTAGCTCGATCTCCTCGAGACCATCGACGGCGGCGTGAAGGTCAAAGTTGATATGCACCTAGGCGTAACGAGTCAGCAAGTGTGTATGTCATTACGCGGTGGCCCAGCGTTTCGTAGATCACTAACTCTATCTGACACAAGGATCCGATCATAGACGTTGGGGAGTCCCTTCTATCTCTGCTGTCAGCAACAGTCTCTTGATTATTGGCAGGGTAGGACTTACGTCGTCAAGCTGCTTCAATTCCGAGAAGAACGAAGGGCTGTAAATGGTCAGCATGTCTTAAAGGACTGAATGGATTTCATGTCGAGGTGGGTGGCAAGGCAAGAGACTCGCATAGAAGCCCAGAACACGGGACTTTGTGAGACTTACACGTGGAAGCTCCTGTTGCAGGCGGATTCCATTAGCACCGATCAAATACTTGCTCAACATTTACTTGTCTTATCGAGAAGGCAAGTCCAGCAACTTACACATCGGAGCCGATGAAATTCATGCTACAGTCAAGTCAGCCTCTACTCGTCAAAGGTAAATAGTGGTGGACAACGTACCAATTCGGATTGATGAGACCAGAAGGAAGTAGGTGGAAGCTATTTTTGATCAGTTACTTGCCATTTCAGTAGCATGGGCTTTGATTCGGAGTCTGCATACCTGTACGAGACACCGTTGGCGCTGTGGGCAATGGCGATCAGCAACATAGCGCATAACTCGTGGCTGCACTTCACGGCAGATTAGACTCACTAAATTGAATGGCCCGCATTATGTCCTCCCTATTATCTCTTTTTAGTACTTTTGTATACCACATCGCATAGGATATTGGGCTTACGGCGGCTCTCGCGCTATCGTCAAGTCAGTGTCTATTAGACGTAAATCTGATCCTACCGAGAGAGGATGGGTTCCTGGATATAGAAGTATAATATCAACAAGGAGTGAATTTTGAACCAGGGTGATACAATGTTGCTAGAACAATATTCGGCTCCTAGCGCGTCCGCCTTGTGTCGACTTCCAACTACATCCAGGACCAGCAACATCCCTTCTTCCTCGTAAAGACGTACCAGATCTGAGCCTCGGGCGCGAGAATGTCTACCAATTTTCCCTTCTGTTGTTCGATAGGTTAGTTGAGAGCTTCGATATAACACATTAGAGGGAATAGGCGTACTCCTTCATCTCCTAGAGAAGCGCAATCGAGTCAGTTACAAAACATCGTCACATCCCGCGCAGGAAGCAAACATAAGAATCGAAAGTAACATACCCCATTGGGATCCCAAGACAACCTTGATAGGCATGATGCGCGACTGGGAACAACTTGGCTGTGGTATCAAGCGAGAGGATAAGATGGATTCGTCTAGCTGATCTAGGAGGAAGAAAAGGCGCGGTTTCGGAGTCGAAGTTTTGACGGATGCGTCACTAAGCGCGAGCAGCCAGGTACCTGCCTAGGCACTTGGTAATACACTAGCTAGGACTAGAGGTACCTAAGATGTACCTTAGGTTCGTTAAGTCCTCCGGGCAAGCGCAATTACCCCAAAAAGTAGACATACAGAATCTTTTTCCATCCAAATCTTTTCATTTTCAGGCACAAATTTCCTTATCAAGTTGGCACTTCCTCAGCTATATATATATATATACATATATGCATATTCATCCGTCATACTGAAGGAAGAATGATTCAAACCACCACTCGCCCCGTCTGCGAACCAATTGACCAGCCAAAGGAGTACTTAAAGTTACGTAAAAGTACATCAAGACGGAACGCGACTTCCATTGGAGGGGCTGTTGGAGGGGTTCTTCCGTCAATTCAATCCAACGCGGAAGGCGGTCAAGGATGGTTAAGCCCTCCACTTTTATTAGTCGGAACTCGCGCAGGCTGGATGAAGCGGCGATATCAACTTGATACTGTCTGTCTCCTTTGAGACGAATAATCGCGCACGAATATCGTCTATTTTATACCTGCTATTTGGTAGCATCTTGTCATATGGCAACAATGCATCATCTATCGTTTGGTACCCAGAAAAGATATACACACACTGCTGTCACTACCACCATGACTGTTTTTACTGTCATCAACCTCAAACTAATATTGGCTCGTTTGTTTCTTTTGCTCGACTCCCAACGCCAGTAGCACTTATCGCACGGCCCATTCGTACATATCGTAATACTCTGTAATAGTCTCGAAGCCATATCATTCCCTCCTGTATCCAGAGGGGGTATCAAACTTCTTGACCAGCGCCATCTAGGTCAACCTCGCTTCGTAGCTTGGTAACGAATTTGCCTTCGTTAATTCTGCACCATGGCCACTCTATCCGTGTGATTTTCGAAAACTCACACGAGTCTGTGAGTTCGACTGAAAGGCTTCGTCTCTGAGCGAGGCTCTTATTTCCTATGTAAAGCCAAGCCCTGGAGTAGTTTCATCAGGAGAGGCGTAGTTGACAGAAGAAACAATGAAGAGACAGCTGTTCTCATCTCACTCACGTGTGATGCGAAAACAAAATGAGGGGCTACCCCTAAAAAGGTACGCACCTCAAGCCTCAAAGATATCGCGAGCTGATAGAAAGGGGTTATGATTGGTCAGGAAGGGTCGGCTAAGCGACGGATAAAAGGTATTTCTTTTATCAGCAATTCTGTATGACAGCGCATGTACCGACAATGCCCCTGCTTGCGGTGATACCGCAAAGTGTTAAAAAGGTGGGCCGTGACATCTTTGAGGCCTTAGGTGCATCGAGGGATAAGAGAAGCAAAGCCTAGCTAGCGCGCTTTTAGCTCCTGCGTACGCATTCGCAAAGCTGCGCTGCGCGCAGCTTTGCTCAATGATGATTGACGATTTTTTGGGCGTTGCGAGGGGGTGTTTCAGCAGCCTCATCATCAGCATGGTCCACGCCAGTATTATTTCTCACCAATAATACGTCACCCAGGCTCCCATTCTGAGGCTTCTCGGAAGCTCTCCGGAGCCGTGCTTTATTTCTATTCTTAATATTTTTCATTTTAATCTTTTCTCTGGTGCGTGCATGTGACTTGATGAACGGCGGTGGAGTTGAAGCCCACAACCATCGATCGCATTTAGGTTGAGTCTGCGTGGCAATTGTCTGGATAACAGGGGGAAGTGGCTTGTGGCAATATAAGACGAAGAATAGTTAAATATTCCATCAATGAGTTGTCAATGGTTTGCTAATTGTCCAGTCTATCAATGGTTTATTACAGTTCATCAATGGTCCAGAAGCTTGAAAGATTCTCTTCCGTTCGACATCCAATTACTAGCATTTCCCTTGAAACGTGACGAGGATATCATGAACTCTCTAAGTAAGTACCCCGGGAGCATGTATATGTGTAGTTGCTTAAGCCGCCCTGCAGCTCTGGAATGACACATTAGAATGGCTCTAGCAATACACCCTCATGAAGAGCCGCTGCCTGACCATGATTTCGTAAGGTGATGTGGCAAATGAAACCATTCATAGCAAAGAAAAGAGAACCTTACTAAGGTAAGCAGAGTATTCCCGTCTCCGGAATGTATCATTTGAAGACAGGAAGTGCACTTCTTTGATCGACCTGTCTGTTCTTTATCCTTTCCCATTCTTCCCACTATTCTTCCCTTTATGTTCTTCACCAACAACCAGAGTCGAGCTTCTCACCAAAAAAGGTTCTTCCACGCCTACCTTTGTCTTATCATCGCCTCTGTGGCCATCACATGGGCGAGGAAGAATGAAGAAATGATCCTAGACTGGCCCACAGACGACATTGTGCCGGGGGTATATATTGTCACCTTGAAGAAGTCTGCCTCTGAGAAAGACTTTGTGCACACCCAATGGGTTAATGACCTTATCATAGAGAAAAGGGAGATGGCGAATAAACTGGTCCAGTGAACTACCGGGACCTGGACGATCCTGCCAACCCGGATGGCATCCTTTACAGGTCCAATGAGCCCGGTGGGAGGTTTTACTTTGCCAGGGTGGACGATGACATCTTTTGGAAAATTAAGGATAACGCAAAGGTACTATGACTGAATACATGGACGCTTGTCAGTTCTTCTGAGGTAATTGTTGTAGGTTAAAGATGTCAGGCCTGAGCGGGCCATGGCGATTGCATTATAACCGAAAGCAACCGAGGGTAGGCTCTTCTCGCTATTTCACACAGAGAGCCTGTAGGTGGGAGTTCCCCATAAAGATACCGTCTCCTAGGTCTTGAATAGACACTCCAAGATATATCAGACAACTATCGCCTTGGCCGATCGGTAATTAACATATCGACAGGCTTCAAACCAAATAAGTGGCTATTAGATGATTGGTTTACGCTGCTGCATCGGGCTCGCCTACTGGGAATTCCAATCGTCGCTTCCGCCGGTAATAACAACGTTGACTCTAGAGAATCTATACCCGCCGCATGGGAAGATGCTATAACCTTTGGCGCCATAGGTACAGATTATCAGAGGGCTGAGTTTTCAAATTTTGGGAAGGGTATTGATATTTTTGCGACCGGCGTGGCTGTGCACTGCGCACACGCGCAACATCCAGCCAGTTACACTGCGAACCATGGCACATCCTTCTCCGCGCCATTAGTAGTTACGGGTGTGATGTCGGGGTGTGTATTCTTGCCGTTATTAAGCTTATGAACGAGATGGCTAGGGGAAAAAGAATGAAGTTCGGTCGCACCTTCCGCGTAGAAGTCGACGGTTGAAAGTCAGCCTAGGCTAGTGTTTCAATCTCCCCTCCCACTACGTACATTTCATTACGTCGACGTTGCATTTCAACTTTTTATGACATCTTCTTGAACACCATATGCAGCTACCTCCATACCGGCGCACATCTACGAAGCTGGCGCCAAGGAAATGTTGTACTCCAGCTCTAGGCTGGCCTGCGGATCGCCAGTCCTCGGCTTGAACTCGACGACCAGCTCCTCTTTGACGGCAAACACCGAGTCGTTCTTGAGGAACTCGCAGTCCTTGTCCAAGCTTCTGCACTACGTGGGCTGCTTATTCTTCCTTCGTGGTTCATGATAATAACCTCCTTTTTCCATAAGTGTCTTCTGGGTTCAGACTGACGTGAAGGGGAAGCACGAACCCCAAAATGCCCTTAATTCAGGCAACGAGCTCTCAAGGCGGCTCGGCCAATAGGTCCTCTCCATAACTAACAATTTCAACCAGTGATCAATTGCTGCACCTAGTTCCCACACGTCATGACAACGACTACCATTAGAAGAGCAAATCTGGTGGCTACGCTCGAACCCTTGATTACGCATTCGCGAAGGTGTGCAGCAACTTTGCTCAACTCTGATGTGTATTAGTCTATTCCTCGAGTACGTTACCAATAGAGAAAAAAAAGAAGACAACCTCTAATCTACGGTCAATATATAGATCACTGCATTTTCATCCTTCATGACGTAAGCATCGCCGCCCTTCTGCCCCCTTGCATAAGAAGAGCGTCTAAAATGCAAATTGAAGCCATGGCTTCAACGATTGGGACAGCCCCTGGGAATGGTTAACATAATTGGGCCTTCTCTTTGAGTGACTGACTTACGTGGAACAACGCAGGGATCATGACGTCCTTTGGCCTCCAGAAGCCCGTCGCTCTCGCCTTCGAATGTGGCCGTTTGTTGAGGCAATCCAATCGTTGCAGGCGGCTTGAAAGCGACACGGAAAAAGATGTTCGCGCCATTCGTGATTCCTCCCTGGACACCTCCGCTGTTGTTGGTCGAGGTTGTTAGCTTTGGTTTCATGAACCCGTTCTTAGCCTCCGAATCAGTAACGGGGTTGCGAATAAACATGTCGTTGTGGGAGGAACCAGGGATCTCTGTTCCTTCGAATCCGGAGCCGATCTCGAACCCTTTTGTCGCTGGGATGCTGAGCATTCCGTGGGCGAGTGTCGCCTCCAACTTTGAAAACACCGGTTCGCCAAGTCCAGTCGGCACGTTTCGAATAACACATGTGACTGTGCCTCCAATACTATCCTGGCGATCTCGGAAGTCTGCAATGGATTGCTCCATCTTGGCAGCTACCTCTGGGTCTGGACACCGGACAGGCGTCTTATCAACAGTTTCCCGTGTAACCTCTTGAAGCAGCTGGAGAAATTTGGGGTTATGGGAGGCGACAGGATGCTCGGCTGTTGGAGGGAGGTGATGGATGTTTCCGACGGATGAAACCCAAGCAACAATCTCAATTCCATGGGCAAGTTTAAGATAGTGCTCGGAAAGAGCGCCTGCCGCCACACGACCGATGGTCTCTCGCGCGCTCGAACGACCGCCACCTGAAGACGCACGCACGCCATACTTCTCGAGATAGGTGAAGTCGGCATGGCTCGGACGAGGATACTGCTTCATAGTGTCGCCTTTGTAGTCTGCGGGGCGAAAGTCTTGGTTTCTGACGACCATGGCTATCGGTGTGCCAAGTGTGACTCCTCCTTCCACCCCTGACTGAATTGACACCTTGTCAGCCTCATTGCGAGGTGTCGTAATGGCGCTTTGACCGGGACGACGGCGAGAGATCTAGCATCTGGTGTTACAATGGATTTACAAAACGACATGTTTGATCCATGTACGAACCTGAGGTTGGAGTATCTCTTCTGATACCGGGACACCAGGAGGAAAGTTGTCGACGATGCATCCTACGCTCGGACAGTGGCTACGGAGATTAGCGGCTAGCGCTATCCTAGTTCGAAACAGATATTTACCTCTCACCGTAGGTCGTTACACGCAGAAATTGCCCAAAGGTAGACATGATGGATTATGCTAACCGGCTTGTTGCAGACGTGGGATGGCCTTGATGTCAGATCTACAGCTGTGGACTAGAACCAATCCATTAGATCGAAGAAAAATCAGCATACACACACGTGCCCTTGCACACACGTGACGGCTTGTAGGTAGCGCCAGTTGGGAGGTATGTGGGGCCCATATGACAGACATCATGGCGTCGAGGCATCGGAGGCACTAAAAACGATCTGAGTCAGAAGCGAAATGGCTTTTAAGCTCACGCTACCTGTGCTCTTGACATGAGGCTACCCTGGAGCGGTAAAGAGGGGAGTTCTCAGTACAAATTCCAGCGCATGACTTCAGGTGACAAGCGTGGTATCCTTTATCCAATGATCAACCGAGACCAATTGACCAATCAAACCTGTCTAGAAGCATGTCGCTCGAATTTTTTGCCTTGATTTTTTTCTTCTTTTCTTTTCTCCCTTTGGGTCGGGCCCTCTTGCAGCAGACGGATATTGCACCATACTCTTGTCGCCCTAGAATGCGCGAGCTCATGCAAGGTACATTCATTTCAGGAAGCCTCATCCTTTTCCCGACAAAAGAAATGCGCATTGAAGAAAACTCTTCGCTATTAGTAGAAGTGTGCTAGCCCCTGCAAAGATCGCACAGCAGAGCCTTCGTCCACCAATGGCAGGACGAGTCATGATTGACCATCAAAGCATCAAATATCAAATCTTCTTGCCCGTTGGCCAAAGACAAAAATTGTGCATTATTACTCATTTCACTTCTAAGCTGATTGAGCAGGCGAAGATCGAGAACCGGGATCTTCCGTATCCTTGTTTTCCTGCTAGACAGCATTTACATAAAAAAAGGTTATTCCAGCTTCCACAAAACGCAAAACTCTATGACTACCCCGTATATCTCAGGGAAAAGCGCTGGTTTACAGACCAGTAATTATATATATTGGCGTCGAACACTAGAGAGCAAACCAGGACACATGCCCATGTAATACCTCGCCAACAGCGACCCTTACCTTGGCTGAGGCTTAGTTGTAGCATTATGGTTCCTGTTACTTGATGGCCCCTATTCGTCAAGCCATATTTCGTAGGCTGGTCTTACGTACGCCCAACAGTGCCGCAAAATGTCTAGAGGATCGAGCGTAAAATGATCACATTGTATTGAGACCTTTGTCATTGTACCTTGATACCATTAGTGCCTTAAAAGCGTGCTGGCCTAGACTCGATAAAGGCCTGTAAGTTCAGTTTCTGATGGGACAGCTTATTAGATAGAGTTTCCTTACACTGACGGAGGGACCTGATGACATGCCGCGGAGAACACTTCTCAGCCCACGTGTACAGCATGGCGATTGCAACCTTAGTCGGGCGCTTATAGTCTTCTAAAAGACATGTTGTATTCAAAAGATAGACGTGGGAGATGAGGCCCGCTGTAGTATGCTTGCTGCCATCTTTAGTCGGATGATGCTGATTAATTCATACATCTGCTTCCTTCATAAGATTCGTGACATACTTGTAGTAGCGTGCGCGGCGATTACTTTTCTACATAGGCGTAAAAGACCTGCCGCAACTAAGTTTTTTACTGGCCGTAAAGCTTCCGGGCGTAGTTACTCCTCTTGGCCAACCCCTCTCCGTACCGGATAAAGACAAACGGAATAACCCCCATCGCCAACGCGAAAAACCCCAGCAGAGACGGTGCCCAGTGCAAGCCTAGGTCGCGGTACATGGGAGCCGCGGCCATGGGTAGCAGGATGGCGCCCACGGAACGCATGCATCCGGCCGCGGCCTGGGCGGAGGCGGACATGTGCATATAGACGTCAGTGATGTAGTTGGACATGCCCATGAAGATAAGCTGGAAGCCTATGCCCCAGAAGAAGCCACCGAGAGATGGTATGATAGGGGACAAGCTTGGCTGGGCGAGCCACCCCAGCCAGAAAAGGGCGATGACCATGCTTTATCAGACGTTAGTTCTGTTTGAAAAATACAAAGGGCGGAATTCTTTTTGTAAAAAAAGCATCTTACAGGGGCGAAGCTAAGCAGGCAAGGGGAAGACGGCGGTAAATCTCCTGCTTTGCCCAGGGCTTTCCAGCCTCGACGGCCCGATCGTAATACCAGGTGTAACCCCAGAAGATGGCCATGGAGACGACTACGCCGACACCCACTAGCATTTACAGTCAGTTGCTAAACATGATGCATAGCTTTTCATTTGATCGTGGCTTACAAGGAATATACGCCAGCCCCGCGATGCCCGGCTCAAGCCCGTAAAAGTTCTGAAAGACGGTTGGATAGGCCTGAAACATGAGATAGAAGATGGCATAAGCCAGGGTCAGATACAGCGAAGTGCTCAGCAGAATCGGCTCCGTGGCGAGCAGATATGCCGGTCTCAGAAAGATCTTGCGAGGGTTGAAGGCGTGCACCTCGACCTCCTGCCCCGACTCATCCACCACACCTTCCCTCCCCCTCCTCTTGATCTCCCTGTTCTGTAGCACGGGGGCAAAGGTCTCGGGGATGGTGAGGACGAGGGGCAGGCCCGAGGCGGCGACGATGGCGGCGACCCAAAAGGGCCAACGCCACGAGACCTGGGAAGAGAAGCCGGAGATGATGGGGCCGATCAGTGGCCCCATGGTGGTGACGCTCATGTAGATAGCCATGGCCGTGCCGCGCTGCGACGGGACGTTGAGTATATCTGCGTATAGACCGCTGATCACGGTCGTGGGGGCGGCCGCGTTGACACCGCACAGGAGCCGAAGTATCATGAGGGCGGGGAAGTTGGGTGCCACGGAGCAGGCGAGCATGAAGATGATGTAGCCGCAAAAGGTCCCGATTAGGACGGGCCTCCGCCCAACGTACTCGCTCAGGGGGCCGAAGAGTAGGGGGCCGAGGACGTAGCCCACCATGTAGAGGGAGTTGAGGAGCGTGAGGTCGAAGCGACTCACGGCGGGGAACTGCTCGGCTAGAGCGTCGAGGGCACCCGAGGGCATCGAGGATCCAAGGTTACCGTTGAATGTGCAGGTGAAGCCTGCGATGATGATGTGAATCTTGCGGGCCTGGCGTGTGTATGTGTTCTGGAGCGTTAGAAATAGGAAACTTCATGGGCATATTCATGTTTGAATTTTTTGCGTGAAGTTGACATACCCATGGTAATTGCGTTGCATCCCATGGCTTCGCTGCCACAGTCTCTGATATAGGAGATGGCTTCTCGTCGCTAGTTATAGTAGGTATAGATGTCTCACCATGAGTCTGCTGAAGCTGAGCTGCATCCATGGCGTGCACTGGTTGGTCACTTCACAAAGCTAAGATCAGCCTGACAAGAATAAATGAAAATAAAAAAGAATCTACAGCAGCAAAAGAGGAAGGAAGGAGTGAGAGAACTGCAAACAAATTCCTTTATACCTTGAAGACGGGTCTTTCCGATCATCAAACCAATCCACGGAGCCCTGTCTGTCACCCACGCCCTACGCCCTCCTCCTTCCGCCCCGATATTATAGATTACTAGATACAGCTTTGCAGTCATCTTACCGACATTGGGGTTCTTTGAAGCCTATTGCGGACTGTTTGTTCGACGCAGATGGGAAGTCGTGCGAAGACCGGAGAACAAGCGCCGTGATTGGTCCAAAGCGCCGACGACTTGATGAGGTGCAAATTCCGAACTAGTAAAAGCTGTAATATGATTGGTAGGCTTTTCCCGTCTTTCCGTCTACCGGAGGGTTGTTTGAACTTTGAACAATCATTGAATTGACCGACTAATCGGAAGGGCATGAAAGGTCAAATGTTCAATCTCTTTGTATGCTTTTTTTCCATGATGCCCAGTTGTTTGGGTTTATTGCTCATCAATTCTCAATTATACTTTTTTTCTTCTCATTGTACCTTTTTTCCTAATGGTTGGCCGTGAGACGACCGAGTCCGCTCCGGGCTCCTCCGCCAAAGAGTCTCCCAAGAAGACGGTAAACACGTCCAGACCGAGACCAAAAACTTGTATGTTGTAAATTGTCTCACTTCATTTTGGGCGCTGATCCAATCATAGATGGACGAGCATGCGTTCACTGTCACCAGCGTAAAGTTCGGTGTGATATTGCACAGAAGGGCAGCCCCTGCACAAACTGCAACTCGCATCATCGCAGCGGATGCGAAGTTTACGTCAAAAAAACAGAGAGGTGCCTTGGCAGATCGAGGCAGCAAGCACCGCCTCCAGCACCGGTAGCCATAAGACCTCGTCCAGGACCTGATGATGTGCAAGTCGCGAGCAGCAGCAGCAGCAGGGCCCCGAGAAGATCCCTCCGAAACGCATCGAGCAAGCGACCGAGGCGCTCGCGTTCGTCTTCATCAGAATCATCTTCTGACGAGGGCACCGAGCCAGGGAATCTCTGCGAGCTGATTGAGAATCAGGAGCTTCGGGGCTCGGAGGTGGGATGGGGCGGCCGCATGTGCTTCATCGGCTCCGAGATTTCAAACTTCAACTACCTCGTACGGCAGAGCACCGTCCACCCTTCGCACGACACCGTGTATCACTTTGCCAACAGGCAGTTCAGCCGCAAGTCGACAGCCCACGACCTCAAGCACATCCCGCCCGAGGCCCTGGAGCGCCCGGGCAAGAAGCTCGCGGCGACGCTCATCGAGGCATATTTCGAGCATGTGAACCGGGGCTGGCCCATCGTCGACGAGGCTCACTTCATGCAGCAGTACCATGGAAAGAACCCGCGAGACCCCGTCGCATTGTCCGTGATGAACGGCATATTCCTCGCTGGTGGTCACGTTCTGAGCCCGATTAGGAGCGACATCCGTGACATGCTGCCCATCTTCTTTCGACGGGCCAAGACGCTGATGGACTATCGCTTCGAGCAGGACCGCATGGCGTACATACAGACTGCGCTGCTGATGACATGGTACTCGGATGGCTTGGAGGAGATTGTGGCCAACGCGTGGCATTGGATCGGTCTGGCGACGAGGACGGCCCTGGGGATGGGGATGCATCGGGAGTGGATGGGCTCGGGGATGTTGCCGGTGCACAAGATTACCTGGAGGAGGCTATGGTGGGTGCTCTTTCAATTCGATACCATTGTCAGCGCCTCCTATGGACGTCCTCAGGCGATGTGAGTAAAAGAGAGAGAAAAATCTTGGGTTGCTCGTTTCCATGCGTTTTCGTGCTTGTTGCTGACCAGAACAGACGGCTGGATGAATGCGATGTACCAGAACTGACCCCTGATGATTTCAAAGGGGTGCCCCACGCGCACGTAGACTTCGTCATCGCGCACACCCGACTATGCATCATTATATCGGAAACGACCCGCGAGAGATGGGCTCTACGATCGACCCCAGAGTTGCGGATAGAAGCGACGAGGAAAGGGGACGAGGCCCTCGCGCGCTTCATCACCAACCTCCCGCCGTCCCTCCAGCTCTCCATGCCCGGGATCAATGGCTGGCAGGCGACGGTGCACTTTACGTACAACAACTTCCTCATCCTGCTTCACCGGCCACCGCCCCGGGGGGACGCCAGGGAAGATGCGGACAGGCAGCACACGGACATGTCGATATGCGGCGACGCGGCTGCGGTCATGACGTCGGCCGCCGAGGCCCTTTTGGCCCAAGAGGAAAGGATGTCCAACATTTGGTTATACGGGTGCCATGCCCTGTTCACGGTCATTACGCACGTGAGCTCCGAGGCCGGCTCGTCGAACCCCCTAGTCGCGGCCAAGTCGCAGTGGTTGTACGACTCTCTTCTCAGGTCGCTCAGGGCCCTTTCAGATCACTGGAAGTTTGCGCAGAGCCTGTATTGCCTGTTTGAGGGTCGGGACCAGAGGGCCAAGCAGAGGTGCCAGGCGAAGGTGGAGACGCAGAAGATGGCTGCTGTGACGGCCAGAGAAGACGAGGACGGCGATTTTTCTCCCCGGTCTGCTCCCCTGCACCAGACTGGCGGCGGCGCGATAGGTGGTGGTGTGAGTGCTGTCCCGGTGTCGACGTCCCCAGCCGCTGGGAGAGCTGCTGCGAGCGGCCCGCCGGAATTGTCGCTGGAGCCCAGCTTGGATGGCAGCGCTTGGCCGGACACGCCATATGGCATGTGTGGTTTCATGAGTGCCCAGGGGCTGATGGGTGGCAGTAGTGGTGGTGGTGGTGGCATGTTTGCTGGCGAGATGCCTTTCTCTGAGGCTTCGGCTCTGGATTTCTTTTTTGCAAGTATGGAGGGCAGCGGGCCGGGATTCGGATTTGATGACTGGTACTGACGCCGCCATTTGTCGGGGAGTTTCGTCCCTTTGTACATAATATACTCTTTGTTGTCTTATCTGGTTGTATTCATAGAATGATGTTTTCGCCTATTTTGGGGGATTCGAGCAGCTCCTGGTCAGGTTTCACCATTACAGCAGAGTGTCGGGCCTGGTCTGGAATCCGCTGCTGCTGTTACTCGCGGCGGGCTGCTGGAGGGACATTTGCGCTCCTTGGCTGAAGCGTAATATCGCGATAACAGGCCATTGTGTTCTACAAGCCACAGAAGACGTTTACATACATACCTTGGCAACAGAGAGTAGTACTAATTCAGATATCCTAATGACGATTCCGTGATAATACGGCTTTTTCAAACTAGTTCTTATCAGTATTTTTTGTGGGATTGCTAAGCTTGCATCAATTATAGTTGCAGGAGCAACACTTGATTTCTACACACGGATATATTCTTTGCTCATTCGGGACCGTGGCTAGGTCTGATTTCCCGAAGAAGCTATTTGTGGAAGGCGTCCTATTAGCTAGTATACACGGCTCCAATTAGCGTATCGCATCTTATTACTCCCACTTAGTGCTCCGTACTACATGATCCTTCAATACCACCGAACCCGGCCTCTCGACGCGAGGGAATGATTAATGCAGGCCCAGGCAATGATGGCAGGGCAAAAGGATGAATAAACCAGAGTAGTCTGTAGGTATATAACACCATCAGTTGTGCATTATTTCCATCTCCATCTCAACACCATTATTCGAACCGTTTTGCCTCGAATATCTCGATACCATTCTTAACATATTACCATCATGAAGATCCCTCCTCCTGCCGCACAAACTATTGTCAGCGCCTACCTTGCTGCGATCTCATCGCGGGATTATGATGCTCTACCTGGATACTTCTCTTCCTCCGCTACATGGTGGATTTCTGGCCATCCGGACCGCGTTCCCAACTCGGGCCTACGCCCTGCCCTTGATCAAATTCCGTTGCTACCCAATCTATTATCTCGCTTCGATGACTACACCTACAATGTCGTCAATATTCTTTCTGGGCCTGGAGGCCGAGTCATGGTCGAAGCACAGGCTATCGGCAAAGGGCCACTGGATTTGCTCTACATCAACAATATCACGAGCAGCTATGTCGTCAACGACGCAGGGAAAATCGACACCGTGAGGGAGTATCCAGAGCATAAAGAGATTGAATGGCTTCTTGAGTGGTTTGAAGAGCATCCCGACGCGTAATCATTGCTCTGACGACTTGGACGACGTTGCCAGAGATTAAGCATATGGAATCAACTCTTAATGGCCATTCTGCGCTACCAGTTACGATTCATTGTTTTGTTTTCGCCCTCCATAATCTTATTTCGGAATATCACATTGCAAAGGAACAAGATGATAAGTTTGTCAGCAGTGTCGGTAGCCTGCTAGAATGGAAGTCCCTCCCGCCGGCGACGCTTTCACATTTCTCGTCAATCTCAAGACGTATCCTCTCGCCCCGAGCACCAACATTAATGAGGTAAATGCCATATGAAACTACTTTATATCAATGGTATATTGCTTTAGTGCATCGGCGCCTTTTCTCTATCCAAGACTCAACATTATTATTATTTACCTCGTATTACTTGTCCTCTAATTCCCGGTATACATACTCTATTAAACTCGATATTGGTTAGATGCACTAATTCACTCATCTCAAGTACGAAAGGATATGCAATCCTAATGAAGATGGAAAGATATAATCCTACTTCTATTATGCTTCCTTTTTTTTTTCTCGGTAGTATACGGCGATTAAGTAGCGGGTTATAATATTCACTGTAGCCCTTTCCTAAGCAGTCCTGCTAAGATCATATAACTGTACTCTATACCGTTATCTACTTCCCTTTTCCTCTAAATACGCCTAATGTCGATATAACCTACTTGGCATACGTTAGTGCGTACGTCTCACAGTCAATTCGCTTGATGCTAGAAATTCGCGTACCCCGAACTCTTCAAGAGAGCTTCTCGAGAGCTTCTGGTCCGAGATGACCTGATCGCAGATGCTAAAGCATGCTGTCGGCTTCTCTCTCCTTTGGCTGATTCCTCAACGCCCTCTAAGGTCGTGTGCGTTGCATACCTATATCCCTCGCGACTGACATGACTGCACTAAGCTTGTAAATGCTTATTTCACTAGATGGGAAGATACGGCAAGGGTAAGAAGAACGGGATTTGTATTAAATGAAAGTAAGGTTCATCTTTCTGTCTAGCTTCTTCAAAACGTGGCCGTTGTGATCCCCTAAGCGAAGAGCCCTCACCAAGTCCCTACTAGCGAATCATATGGGATCTTCAGGATTTCCCACGGAGCTACAATAGAATGAATTGGCTTCTAGTCATTAAGGATAAGTACACAAGGATGTTACAAGCAACACCCCTCCCTGCTAAAGATGGTACTACTATGTTCAACTCATTAGTCTACTTCGAGAAATGGGTGAAGAGATAGTTTGGGCTTTCGATCAACAAGATCAGATGAGACAATAATATATCAGTCCTTTTTATCAGGGGAGACACACTGTATCGGTCATAGGCAAGGGAAGAAGGGATAGAACTCGAGAACACTCCTTCTTACACTCATAAACCAGTCGGGGGTGCAGAGAGAGCAGGCCAAGAGATCGTAACACGAACCATTAAGATGCTTCAGGGAGCAAACCTGCCCGTCAAACTCTAGAATAAAAGCACAGTAACTGCTGATTTCCTATACAATATCTCCCCAAACCCCTCACTAAACATAAAGTCTCTAATTGAGGTTCTTAATATATGGTTTATAGAGCACGCACCTTTTCCCGTGAGACCGCTAAAAAGCAACCTTAGACCAGACTAGGGCTCTATCTACGCATATAGCTGCAGAGCTTACCCTCTCCAGATGGATAGGGAAGCAGGGAGGAATAGGAGGCATTATAAGGTAAGCCCTAGAGCGCACATAGGATACTTAGTTAGATATATTGCTAGCAATATCTACCGAGTATAGGTGCCTCGACTCAACAAGGTCATTAGCATAAGGAACGTTTCCTTCAACGAATCTATTTTCTACGCACCAGAAAAAGAGAAGGAAGAATAGCAATCCACGGCAGTCTTAACTAACATGCTACAACTCCTTAACCAAACAAGGATCCCTCTAAACCTTATAGAAGATCCTTTGCTGGATGACTTAATTAAGGATATTAGGTCTTCGGACTCGGGGATGAGTCAATCGTAGGAAATATCAGAATAACTAATGGAGCTTGATAATGCGGAACTTATGGAAGATAAGGCCTATGAGACCGCTCAAGAAGAGGCACCTTATGACATCGATCCGCAATAAGGAGCTAATAAGCTGCTTGAGATGGATCTAGACCAGAGGACACCGAGAGCAACTAACAAGAGCAACTAACAATCAGAGCACTGCTTCACAAAGTAGACAATCACAACCTGGTTTGCTATCAGAAATCCCAATTAGAGGAGTATCCTTCGATAACTCCTATGATCATGGGAGCAACCAAACCCAGTCTGCTCTGCTCCCTGCTCCTCCCCTCCATCCGCAATATTAATATAACACGTCTATATACGTGCCACCTCTATTGCAAAGTAGGGCTCCTATTCCATATAGTCTAAGGAGTCCAATAGATCTTGAGCTTACAAACGCTCAAGTATTATATCCAGCGACGCCCAGGAGCCTCATGGATCTAAATCCTAAGGAAACAACTCCTCTTGGACAGATTTACAGCCCTATAACAGACTTGCCGTACCCGATTATAGGACTCCGAACACCTAGTATCACGCCAAATCAAGGAATATAAAGCACAATAGTTCCACAGAGGCGTATTGAATACGGAATACCGCCGTATCAGGACCCTCCAGCAGACGAGGATCAGATAGTGCACTAGATCCCTCTGCTGAGGCTCCTAACACTAATCAACCAACCGATCTCCCTGTCTCTGACAACGCCAAGGCTAGAGCCAGAACAGAGGCCGGAACGAGAATCTGGGCATTCTTACCCAAAAGCAAAAGCTTATTTATGTAATTTATGTATTCCGTAATCGCTATTCTAATTTTCTTTAGTTTTTCCCCGACGCGGACAGCTGATGGCAAAGTCTATGCTTGGGGGGCCATGTATCCCCTCAAGAGTCCGAAGGCATGACTTTCGTCACTATCCCCACTAATAATAGTACAAGGTTGAGACCTACAACCTATTAATAAACGCGTGTAAAGCATGGGGGCTGCGATGCGTGTGATGCAGCACTTTGTAAAGGTTGAAATTGCTGGTACTCCTATCACCACGATAAATAGAGTGTAAAGCTCTGTACCTTGGAGTTGCGGGATTTGGATTGGTCAGCTTCGCTTCGCTTAATGAGTGGATCCTAGTTGATTCTTATGTTCTAGTGGAAAGACCGGGCCTTCATGGCTTTGCGCTTATGGCGTCGGATGTCGAAAACAAAAAGAAATAATGTGCTAGTAGAATCAAGTCACACCCCCGAGAGATTATTGTGCTGCGTCTTCGTGTAGGAACTATGTGAATGACCTCATTATAAATGTTATAATGCAAAAGGCGTGATGAACATTGATGGTGAACTAGCTAGTGCTGGGTTTGGAATATTACGCTCTGACAGCAGTTCCATAACGGCATACACACAAGGGGTTAATAGGGACCAAATAAGTCCTCGTAGGGACAGATGCAGCTGGAGAGCACGAGATCGTCTTTTTGTCTCCATGTTCCGTCAAGGTTCCCTATCATCTTCCTCTTCTCTACCATCATCTCCTTTTAGCCATAGCTACTATGCACTAAGTGATATTGCAAGGTATATTACATTATAAGTCCTATAGTGCATCTTGTCAGCCATACACTGATATACCTTATTCTATTGCCAAGCCAAAACTTCCATATCTCTAATTGGATCCTTTGTTAAGCAGCTAAAGTCGAACATAATGTCTATAGAGCTCCTTCTGCTATAGATATATATAGACCCCGCCCAATCAGGGCCATTTAGTTATATATCTCATCTTGTATCCGCTGTGATTGTTCAAAGGGTAACCAATGCAAGGGCGGTCTATAGGCTATAGCTGCTTCTGCAATTTACGTAGAGCAGATCAAGACTAGGTCAACGTTAGCCGGTGACCAGCTGAATCTACCCCATGTTGTACCCGGAGAAAACTTTTCGTTCCGGTTTGAACCATGGCCTTCCAATGGGATCTGTAACCTTTTGTAGCGTCTTCACAGCATTCCTGTATACTCTTTGATGTTGGCTTGTGTTAGGTTCGAGCCAGGATGCCATACAAGAGTGTCGCCTATATGTCACTCCTTTGACTTCACACACCTCCTATCCCATAACATCTTGATGTATATGCATACAGAGCATCTGGCTTCTACGCTAATATAGGTCCTCGTCTCCAGGTTAGGGAAAAGAGGCCTGGAAAGCATCGTGCTTAGTGGGGACTGCTTCAGTGGAGTTGATGAGGTCTACAGAGTACATGGGCTGGGTACGTTAGTGTCATATCATTAGAGGAGTTGTTGCGGCAAGGTGTGCAGACGTAGTCACGGGCATAGGGTAACTTGAGGCAAGGAGAAACCGTTGTTCCATCTATTGGAAAAGGAAGCAGCTGGCTTCTATCTATATAGGCTATGAAGCATACAATGTAACGTTGTATGCTTTATGGGGCAGTCAGGTCCTTATGACCTGATCTGACGTGGTTAACTGTGGTTGGTCGGTTCGGGCAGACGGAAGTTGTGAATGCCCTCATGTTGGAAGGACCTGTTGGAACAGACCTACCACCCTACAACTCGTGACAGGAGTCTTGCGCTGAACTTACAGAGATGGTGAGTTATTCGCAGGAAGCGAGCTTAATGATCTTGCCAGTATGATATATAGAAGCACCGATGACAGTAGTCTTATAACCAAACACTTGTAAAGTTTAGAATTTATTGATGGAAGAGATGGATATTTGCTCAACTAAAGTGATATCCAACTTCTTGGCGGTCTCGAACATGGCGCTGTCATGCTGGCTGCCGCCGGGGGCAGCAATGAGACCAACTCCTAACCTGGCAGCGAGGAAAACGTTATCGATGAAGGGGAACTGGCAAAACTATTAGAAACTTGAAAACTCGTAGAAGGCCGGGTGGCACTTATAAAATTATCATCATGTATAGCAACGCCCTTGAGCTGCTTCATCTAAGCATCACGCTCTTGAGAAGTGAATGCAGGGAGGTTCTCCTTAAAGATAGCCTCCAAGGCTTCACCCTCAGCGCCATTGTTAGGCAGTTGTCCGCTAGCAAGCAAATCCATAGCATTGCTCTTATTGTAGTACTTGGTGCCCTCCCTCTTCCTAATACTCTAGACGCGCACAGGGCGCGCATCTACTAGTCATCAGCCTTGTCACCAGCAAGGCGAGTGCAATGAATGGGGGACTGTTAATCGGCACCGAGGCCAGCGGCCTGGTCTATATATACGTCCGTAAACATAATTACTCTGAGTATACTTGAGCGTGATGGTGGCAACAGTCAAGTCGCGAGCCGCCGACTCGGACATAGCGCCAATATTCATATGGGGTATAGGCGAGCTGCCAGTAAATTGCTCAGGATTAATTTTTTCCTTTTTCTTCACTGAGGCCAGATTGATTCATATCTTGCTGAGTTCCGACACAGTAAGCGCAAGCTAGTCTTCCTCCCAATCTGATTCCTCGGCCTTCCAAACTGTATTCAAGACATCCATGTCCTAATTCCTTCTAAGCCCTATAACACCTATCAATGTGCAAAACTCAATAAAGTGCTGCGGTTTGGCTGCGCTCTACGGAGTACAGTCAGCTCTTTTGAGATCCCTCACTTATTAATCACGCCAGCACATCACCACTAAACTCATTTCCATACACGTAACGTTCTGGCACGTTAAAAATTCTCCTTTATGAAATTTAAAAGGCTCATATAGGTCATCATCATTATTACCCCTTTTCTTCTGAGGAAGGAATTATCATAAAATGGAACCAGCGACGGGTAACGAAGTGCTCTTCGGCAGCTTCCTTGCTGCAATATGCATCTATTGGATTTATTTCAAGCTCACAGAGGCCTTCCTCAAGCGCTTCTTTCCCAAATTCTATGAGATTAATAATGTCGACAGGGCGGGCAACCTTCTGTCGGCTGTTATCATGATCATCCGCGGCACATGGGGGTTCTTCATCACCTTCCCTACCTGTATCATGGCAGCAAGGACCACGCCCTGGGAGAGGGGCCAGGATCTCAACGGCTGGGGCAAGGTGTGTATGGCGTCGCAGGCCGCGACGTGGGCCGGCGAGATGCACCTCCAGAACGAGACGGACGTGCCTCTCTTCTTCCATCACATCTGCTGCCTGCTGGTTCTGGCCAACACGGCCATGTTCCCCAAAATTCACACCATCAAGGCTGCCTACATATTCGTCACGTCGCAGGTCGGCGACGTTACCTTTAGCGTTGGCAAGGTTATGCGCAAGTCTGGTCTGACGCCGCGCAACTCATGGCGCTGCTGGGCTTGCACAGTTGGGTCCGCGGTCGTCTCCATTCTCTCCAAGTGTCCCAACGTGCTGTGGATCGCGGCTCATGCTTTTGAGTCTCCTGCTCGAGGAGTTGACTGGCTATGGGGTTTCTGCCTTCACTTCTTCGCGGCTTATACGCTGTCGGGGGCTTGCTATTCGCTGAACTCTATTGGGTTCTTCAACCATGCCATGGATGGCTCTTGTGAGCTCATCCTCATGAAGCGGTGGCGTATTTCCAGGTTCAATGTCATAATTTGCTTGGCTGGGCTTGTTGCGATTTGGCTGACTACCAATGCGTATATCTATCTTCAACCTCAGGGGTTTGGCCAATACGATATTATGAAGCAGTGGGCTAGTAGCTTCATGCTTATTGCCGTCCTGCTCCCCTATCTTATCAAAAACTTGACGCATGTCACCTGCCAGGCGGTTGATCTTCAAGGCGAAGCCCAACATGGAAAACTATACCTACGCTTTACCTCGGCCGTCGTCGCCGTGTGCATGCTCACTGTTTGGCCCGATAGTGCAGGAGCTGCGTTGTTTCCAGACGGCCCTAGACTTTTTGCAACCATGGTGATGGTTCTCCCAGTATGGGATGCTATTGTCCGTGTTGCAATCTGCGCTGCCACGAGCAGTTCGGGTCAAGCACTGACTACTAGGACCAACGACGCGAAAACGCCGCAGCATGGGAAGACGCGCGACCTCGATGAAAATGGCCAGAACCAGCGAACCAGTACAACGAAGTCAGCATCTCAATCGATCGAAGCAAAACTCGCCGAAGTTATGGAAGCCAAACGTAAAACGACGAGGCAGATCCATTTACGCAAGGTCCTAGCGAATCTACTCCTTCTTATTGATCTCTACAGACTGAGAGATCGATTCAACATAGTCAAGGCGGCTTTAGTACTCTTAGGAGCTACCACTTTCATGTCAAATATCGAAGACATACGTCATGCTTATTTTTATACCGATTCGAGGTTGACGCCAAGGCAAAAACTTACCAACGTAATTCTTTCCCAGGTTCAAACCGGGCTGGTCCTGACGGTTCAGTACAAGTTCACGTCCAACTCTCTGCCGTTCGGCGCTACGGTGATTATATCACTTATAATGGGTTGCATCGCGAACCTCCTTGCCGGCGTGCTCCTCAGACTCTGCTCGGTAATATCACGGATGGCCAAGAGGCAGCCAAAGGCTCCGGTAGATGTTCATAAAGAGAGTAGGAAGGGAAAGAACAGGTCTTGGTTACAGACATTAGTCGACCCTTACGTGTGGTGCACTATTATCAGCGTGGTCACCCAGGGGTATGCCATCAAGCTGGGGCTCCAGCCCGAACCTTATGATGGGACAGCAAGCACCAGCATTCATTTCATCAACCTAATGCGGTCTATGGGAACGCCAATGTCTATTCTCCTCGAGATTGCCATTTTCATGGCTATGTTCCAGGCTATCTGGCTAAGCGTAGGTGGAATCAAGTACTCCAGATGAGGGAGCTGGCCATGCCATCAATAGGGCTCAGATCTCAGTCACCTTTTTCTCAGTGTACGACATGGCAAAAAAGCTTCAGTCCAACATGCTCCTGGTGCCACCGGCAATCTAGCCACGCGGTAACCCCTTACGATTACACCTGTGCCACAGAAACGTCCGTAAATAGTCTTACTACTTCTCTTCCAATACACACCTCTCTATTTTCCTGCGGAACATCACATCTATCCGCCTTCCTGCTGCCCCTCTTCAGGCACAATCTCAACTTATTCGCTGTTGCCTTTCCTTCGATTGAACAAGATGAGGCAGCAGCACGTGGTTCGGCGCGTCGTTCCGGTTTGTCAGCCATATCCTCACAATAGTGGCAGTCGGGGGATTTTATTAGCCCTTGCTCGTCGGCTACCACGCTAGCTATATATATTTTTTCAGAGAGACGGATGGTATGTCAAGGCATTTTAATATTATCAAAAGTCATATGACTAGATCAGAGGTGCTGCGGGTTACATGTGGGTGTACAGACCACCACACGATGACCTTGCATTTGTTTTCACCCAAACCCAAACCTAGCTAGCTTCATCATCATCAATGATCAACAACGCTCTTTTCATCACCTTGTTCAACAATATCCAATAGTATATATACGATATATTGAGTTGGATAGGAAAAAACACACCCCCTGACACTAGGTCAACGGGCGACCGGGCAACGGATCAGATGGGTGTTGTGCCGGACGAAGACCCGGCACAACAAGGAGTGACCGTAGAAGATATCGTAGCAACCATAAGTCCGTTTGGGTTGGTTTTTGGGCTATTAGATAGAGCTTCAACTGATCAGATGCTTGGTATAATTTACAGCGTTCCAAAGGAACAGCTGCTGCGGCAAAAGCCGACTTCGTGTACGCAACGCGTATCAAAACAACAGGTTAAAAATTCAGGTCAAAAAGGCATTATTTTTTTCATTCTGGAAGGGACTATGACTATTGCTTTTATACTAGGCAATTGATCAACTGGTCAGGTTGCCTATAGGTAGTTCCCCTTTCCACAACACAATATACAATATTTAGAGGCTCTTATAGTACTTTAATTCACCTAACCTTAAGGCTATCGAGCCTGCCTGGCTGTGGATAATAAAGCATATGACCTGTAGTAGTGCCCCTACGAGTAGGGCTTAAGGCATAGCTGCCTCGAACGCTATGTAGTCATAGCTGCTGTAAGAAACTATTTAATGCTAGATTATACGAATTCTAACGCATATTTAATAGATTATTAAGTTAGAAGGAGGTAATAAGTATAAGGAAGGTATAGCACTTCCTCGAGATAGGAAGAAAGTGGTTATAGATGCAGTGTCAGACTAGCAGGTCACTGATGACATCCATAGTGTGCATTTAGGTCATTTGAGTTATGTAGTTAGGTACTATAGTTCGACCCTTGAAACCAGGTTAATTTCCGGTATCGGAAGTACCTTAGTACTGTACTTAAGGAAGATCAGACCTGTACCTTTAGGACCCTTTTTGGGTCATGCATCAATACACCGTTTTCTCTAGCCCTATTCGACGAGGGCCATAATCGGGACAAGCGCTAGTTAGAAGTCCCCATATAATTTTTATAAGGAATCATTCAGCCCCTAATCCCTTACCTTTCGTTACCGCAGCAGCTGCTACGTATTGCTTAAGGCACGACTGCTGTGCGCTGCTCGAGGCTATAGCTGCTGCATTAACGGCAGCCTCTAGCGAGAGAACGCATTCTGCTCTGACCTACTAACCGCGGCTACGAGGGCTCTGACGAGAGAACGCGTTCTGCTCCAACCTGCTGACCGCGGCTGCGAGGGCACGACTGCTGCTCGTGATAACTTCAACTCGTTATTAAGACACGCGAGATTCTTAGCGTAGATATTTTTATAAATTATATAGGGACTCTTTCTAAATTAGGACTAACGCTTGTCCCGATTATGAATTTGCTTGTCCCGATTATGGCCCTCTCCGTACATAGCTAGAAATACCCAAGGTAGTACCATCAATTACACGAGCAACTTCACTCATGGGGTATACCTATTGATTGTTGATTCTTCGGTAATTTATTCAGATTATTTAAAGATCATGTTATAGGATATAATGAGAATGAGTACAGAGTATGTGGGCGGCCTTTGAGGCTACGTGCTCATCGGGAATATGCAAATTTCTAGAATAAAATGATCCAACGCCCCAAACAATCCATACAATACATATCCCTAGTACTCCAATCCACTAAAGCTCTTGTTCCTGGTGAGCGTTGCCCTTCCCTGGCTTGCACGGCTAAGGCAATCAAAGCTCGCCTTCCTGCTATCTGGCCTCGAGGCTGTTGGATCTGCTTCCTCTGCGTCTACCATGGCGTCCATGGGCATGGACGGGTCATCCCTGATCCTTGAGACAAAAAGACAGGAGATGAGAACGCAAACACCGCCGAGAGCCATAACGATTGAGAAGCTGTGGTCGCCCGGAGTCCCTCTCGGCTTCTGCCAGATCCTAAAGATGATGCTTGAACCGACATTAGCAATGATCTGAGGGGCTGCAATGGCCATGTTGTGAATGCCGAGAATGACGCCTGCTTGGTCTGCCTCTTCGTCATCGTTCTCATCACTTGATACTTCATCAGTCCATGATGGACTACCAACCTGTCCGCTTTCATTGCGGTATCTGGCTTTCTGAGCACGAATGTTGGCATCGCGACGACTGATCTCCGCACTGATGATTGCCCATGGGGCCCACAGGGCCATTGCCCAAGTGATACCGGCGAGACCGATTAGCGTCGTAGCAGCCTCAACGGAGCGAACAATGACTGTGCAGAACATGGAGAATGCAAAAAGGACCAGCGAACCGAACCATGCGCGCTTTAGGGTGAACCCAGGGATTCTCAGTCGCTCTAACAGCGATCTCTTCTCATCATCGTAGTCAGCGGTCGCATTAACTATAATTGGCTGCGTGTCGTATGTCGGAGCAACGAAGAAAGGTAGGAAGACGTTTGTCAGGAGGCTAACAACAGAGTTCACCAGAAGAGCAAAAGTTCCAATCCTTGTCGCTTTCTCATAAAGCACATCAAGCTCTTCGGGAGTCATGTGTGGGTTCTCCTCGAGATATGGTTCAACATATATTTCGCCAATGTATGAGGAAGTGTAGAACAGAAGCGGAAAGAACCCGACCCAGGCGCAAAACTGGACTTGGCAAACCCTTTTGATCTGTGGTGGGAGCCGCTTGATGGACTTCATAAGGGTACAAAAGAATGCAACGATTCCAGGCTGATTATCCCGGGGAGGCGGGTCGTTCCTTGGATCTCTTTCGCGAATAACACTGGTGCTCAATAGAATGGTGGAGACGAGAAGAATGCTCGCGAGCGCACACAGGATCTTAAACTGCGTGTCCCCAAAGAACCACAGGGTTTCGTGGAGATTGACGTAGCCGGCTATATAGCCAACAATATTACCGATCCCAACGATTCGACTGGCCATGGCGTTAGCCGCTTCTTGCTGATGCGCTGGCGCGCAGTCCACGATGAAGGCCCTAATGGCCGCCTGGACCGTATTGATGGCAAAGTCGAGCACATAGATGCCCACAACGGCCGTGACGATAATGGTTGTCTTGACGCCCTGTGATTCTGGGTCGGCACCGAATAGGCCGAGAATGCCACCGACGATCTCCTTGGTCCAAGCAAGGAATAGCAGCGAGAAGACGGTTGCAGCTGTCCCCATAACCATGAACGGCTTCCGCTTGCCCCACGGTAAACGACAATTATCACTGAGCATACCGACATAAGGCTGCACCAACGTGCCGGTCAGAGGACCAGCGATCCAAACAAGCGCCATCAAGGACTTGCTCAAGCCCAGCGATAGTAGATATGGAGAGCCGTTGGACAACTCGACCGACCAAGCCACTTGCAAACCCCCAATACTGATGGTAAGCAATACCAAATACCACAGGCTCTTTGTTGTTTGCATCTCCTCCTCTACATCGTGCGCCGAGTTGCCGCTCGAGGAGCCTCCACGAGGGTGGTCGACAGGATCGAGCAACGGCGCTTGTTCGCCGCTGCCATTTCGGTGCTGCGCCATGATCGTTGGACGCGTTTCGCGACAGTCTGACTCGTCTGGGGAAGAGATGCTCCTTGTGTCGAACCAAATCGAGATGACTCGTGTTGCCGCATCAAGTAGGTGGAACACCTAGGCTGTAGACGGCCGCGATTGATGTCACAGTGATGGGACGGGTAGACGCGGGAAGCTTGAAGAAGCCTGAGGCGGCGCGTAAGCAACAAGCTAAAAAGGTGCTAAAAGGTGTGAACGTTGAGGTTCAGAATGGATCATAGTAATAAGGCTGGCAGCGAAAGAGCCAACCTCGAGAATATTAAGTCATGAACAAGACATGCCCAATGAGAGCGGCAAATGCATTGCGATGGTAAGGTTGTTGGAAGAGGAAGAAATGCGTCGTGGAGATGGAAGAAGGCGAGGCCGTTGGAAGCCCGCCGTTAATAAAGAAGTGTACTACTCCGTGTCATGTGGTCGTGTCACGGGCTGACAGGCCACACGGGCCAACCAGCATCTTGATCGTCGGAAAGGCGATGCCCAAAATGAGGGAAACTTGCAAAAACCACAATGTTCTGACACATTTTTAGATCAAAATACATAGATCACACGCTGTTGGCTTGCGTCGCATCCACTAGGACTTAAATGGAGGGGGATCTGACATGGTACCTGCTGAGACTTGTCCCTGCATGCTGCTTCTAGATTGGCCCCCGACGGCTGCATGTTGTGTGCATAAGGTGTTAAAGGTGCCACGGGGGTTAAACTGAGCTGCTGATGTTCTCTGGGAGGGTGTTCTCAGCGCACCCTCTTCTTGAGCAGACCCAAAAGATCCGGAGGCCATTCTCCGTAGTGATGCCGCAGTCCCCATATGCAGCAGCGACATCGATTAATACACTCGTCTAGACGCTGGAACCTTCTTGAATATTCCTTCTTGATGTGGATAGCAAAAAGGTGTAGACAAGGGGAGATGCAAGCAGTCATGCAAAACATAAACAGGGAAATGCCAAAGACGAGATGAGCTAATGGCGACGCAATCATCGTCAAATGGCGGTGTCAGAAGCTTATCGAGGGGTCTGATTCGACGACGTATTAAAGCCGGGAATGTTGGGTCCAAAAAGCTGCATGGCTGACAGAAATTTAACCTTTCTATTCATGCAGTCAGATCGCTTGCCAATATCCGAGTAACTGCCTACTCCCAGAGCTCCCCTGTTCTGCTTTTATGGATGTCGATACTTAGGTAGGCAAGCAAGCACATTACCCCTCCCTTCGGGCGAAACGTGAGGCGATAATACAAGTAATGTGGACGTGGGCGCGGGGGATCTCCGCTGTCCTCTTCGGTACAGTTGCCGTCGCGCAATCTCCACCACTTCCCCACGTCATCAACCAGCATCAGTCTCAGTTGCCAGAACATCAACTACCACAGGTATTCACCATGGCGCCGGTGCCAGTTGAGCCGAAAATCGACTATACGGCTATCGCACTCGTGGCCGGCCATGGTCTCGTAGCTCTCTTGTCCACTGTTGAGGTTGGCCGGAGCCTCTGCCGAACATATCGCGCTCTAGGGCCTGCGCAAGACACCAGGGAGCGCCGCGCTCAAAGATCTACATTGATTCCGGTATTTGCAACCCTTGCGGTGCTGAGCTTGGCTGTCGCCTGCTATGGCGCCCTTGATTACGGCTTGCTATCTTACAAAGTTTGGGCAAGCCAACGCGATATTCCGATCCCTAGCAAGTATGCAAAGTTCGTTGACCAGCCATTGTCGGCCACGCTAACCCGGCGATGCGTGCAGGTTCTATGGACACAAGGGCATCTTTCCGATAAACGAGAATGCCACCGAGGTTCATATCGGCTACTGGCTGACGGATACGGCCATCCACCTTGATGCCCTCGAGATTGTAGCCGAAAAGGAGCGACGATTCTGGTGGGCACAACAACTTGACCTGGGCCTGGTATCTTGGAACCTGTTCTTGGCTATCGAAGGACGACGTCGCAACATACCTCTCTTATGGTGCTATTCGCTGCTTGGTCAATTCGTCTCCTTGTCCTACGCGCAGAATTTATTCTTTGTTGCGCTTCTACTCACACCATCTCCGTTACCCCCTGCAGGGGATAATCTACCAGTATCGAGGTTAGAGAAACTTCTACAATTGCTTCAACTCCTTCTTGTTCGATCCGGTGCTGATTCCGCAGATATGTTCGAGTTAGAAACGCTATGTTCCCGCCCAAGCCTGCCCATTGGATGCCACATCCTGTTCTTTGGGTCCTATCATTGCTGCCTAGTTTGAGCACTGCGGCGCTTGCACCCTTCTTCGCCAATACGCCATCTATGACAACCTTGGCGTTGGCAAACCGAGCCCTCGTCTTTGCGCCGCTGTTGCTACACCATGCCGTACCACTTAGTTGGGGAAAAACGCACACCCACCCGCATCAGGCATACGGAACCTATAAGTGTCTCTTCAAGTTTGTGTCTGCGACATCATTCCTTCTGCACGCAAAAGCTACTATCGTCGGACTTTTATACAACGCTCCTGACGCGTATTACCATCGGCATAGCATTTACATAGCCTTTGACGTTGAACAGCGGTCTGCTTTTGAGCGGACGACAACTGCCTTTGGTAAAATCCTCAGTGCTACGATGGACCATCCGGTGGTGGCTACTGCTGGCTACGATGTTCTGTTGTCCGCCTTGACGATTGGTGTGTGGGCAGCTGTGCGAGGAACCGACGCGCAGAACATTCTTGCTTCAGCAATTCCAGGACTGCAGGGGGCTGATGCCAAAGCCAAGGGTGAGCCAGCTGATGAGCAGAACGCCAAGGCTTTGTCAACCAAGAGCAATGGGGAATCCGATCTCGAGCCACTGACGCCACGGAGGCGAGGTCGCCCACGAAAAGCAAAGCCAGAGCCTGATGCTGCAAGCGATGCTGCGTATGAACCCACGGCTTCAGAGATGGCTTCAGTGACTGAAGGGGATGTACTACCTGCCACTGGCGAATTGGATTGGGAAGCAACAGCCTTGACGTGGGCCTTGACTGTTGTTGGTGGATTGGGTGTCGGAACAGCCGGCGTGCTGGGTGCCGAGTGCATCGCACGATGAAGAACAAGAAGCACAACATCATGATTGCAATGGGTAATTCATGTTGGAGACGCGGTTTATGTGTATGCATGTACTCCATATTTGATACATGGCATCATAGAGTCAAAGCTGATTTGGTAGTGCGAGCCTTCATGATTTGCTGCAGTCATAAACGTGATCTCAGCAGGCTGCGACCTACCGCCTCAGTTTACAAGTACGGTACCCGAGCCTCCAATGGTCAATAACAAACCACCCCTTCGTTGGCTAGATATCTAAACATGGACCCGATGGTAGACTTCATTATTAGCTAGCTAGGCTGCCGGGTTTGGACACTTGGGCAATACGCCATTAGCTAATCCGTACATCGTGTGACTTTCCCTTTTTCGCGTAGACCGAGGATGTGTGCAGGTGGTGCGCGAATGCTACCTGCGTACTCCGTACTTCCGTGCATTACTGTGTACGGAGTAGGCCCTAATAGCCTGTTGAAGCCAACGATATGGCTGTAGACGTGGCTGTGCAGGAGCCACGGGAGGCTGGTGTCCAGTGATGTCAAGCCTCTTTTTTTCCTCAGCCCGATTCCGACCCACGCCCGCCTGGCATGCCAGCTTCGGGCCGGAAATTTCCACACGGAACGAGTTGCGTGCGACAAGGTCTGGAGGACCGCATTTAAACATTCGTCGTAGTCGCTTGACCTACATACAGCCCAATTAAGCCCGCCAGCATGGGTGCTTCAGAGTCCAAGCCGTCCGCGGCGCAAGTATGGAAAGCGTGAGTTGATATCGCATTTGCCACAAAGCCGTTTGAGCTTGTCTAGGCAGATCCTTGTGGACTAATATATGGCTTCTATCGAATAGCTCAGGGCCGAACTCCATGTCTCAAGAACTTGTCGATTCGCTACAGACTAGCCCCGAGGTACGCAAACAGATGGTTTCTCCGCCCGTAGCTGTTCTATCCGACTACGAGTATACGAGCCGAGCACATTGCTAACTTGTTCTGAAGACTGATGCCTCGCGCCAGAGGACAGCAGAACTGCACATTCAGGCCCGCGTAGCCGACGAGCTCAAGAAGCTCCAGCGACAACAGAACGAGCTCATCTCGGCCGCCCACGACAAGGTCTCCTCCGACACTAACGCCAGCGAGGACAACGGCGGCACCAACTCGTACAAGGTCGGCAAGGAGATCGAGGAGCTACGCCACAAGCTGGAAGAGAGGAAGCAGCTGCGTCCGCTGCCGGACAGCGTCGATGCCGCGCGGGGCGAGGTCGTGCGGTGTCTGAGGGAGAATGACCGCCGGCCGCTCGACTGCTGGGCCGAGGTGAAGAAGTTCAAGGCCGAGGTCAAGAGAATGGAAAATAGCTGGGTGGACAAGGTCACGTCGTGATAGTCTTGCATGTATTAGAGAGGAACAACCAACTTGGGGCTATGATTGTATTGAGGCCTGTAACATTACGGTGGTCAATGCCGGGTATTTAAAAAAAAGATAAGCAGACCAGGGAGCAATCACAGCAAATAGAGATGACTATAATACAGTTGTCTTTTGTGGGAAACATGGTGTATGCCAGCCTTACAAGGCGTCTGCATGCCATGAGCTATGGTCGTTCAGTAATAGTTCTTCTTCAGCATGTCCACCTTTCCTGTCCCTCGCGGACTCGAGCTCCGCCTTCTTCTTTAAGCCCTCGGCCTTCTTTCTCTCCCTTCGTGCCGCTGCATCCTCCCACTGCTGCCCCTCAGGGTTCGTGCGCGGGCGCTGCGTGTCGAGGAACGCCCGGCGGAACCTTTCAATGCGCCTCGCATTCTCCACGAAGCGGTTATTAGCGATGGCCATCAGCGTGTTGAGGTGAGCGCGAGGGACCATGAGCTCCCTCTGTTCCCCATTCAGTTGTCCGATTAGGGATTCGAAGCCCAGCCCCATCGATCGGATGCCTACCATAGGCGTAGCCTCGTCGCTTTGGCGTGGGGGCACGATGTTAATGGCTCCAGACTCGCGGAAGCCAGCTTGTAGAGCGCATCCTAGAACGAGCTGAGCATGCTGCGGCGATGCTGTAAACACGTGCAGGATCTTTGCCGCACATTAGTGAGAAAATTCCCTTCCTTCCTTTTTCCCTCTTGTGCAAAAAACTCACCATTGGTTCAAACTTGAAATGGATGAGCCGCCTATCCGACTGGTCGTTAGCCGAACCCTCATCGAAGCCAGAATCCTTCAGCTGGAGGCTTTCGATCCATGCACCATCGTTGGGGATAGGATCATGAGAAACGAACGCCCAAGTCCCACCACCACCTTTCCCGCCTGGTGTTGCTAGCTGTCCGCCCTCATGCGTAGGATCCGCAGTCTTTCTCCCTTCAATGAAGACGCTGACCCTCCCGGCACAGCTGCTGGTCGTTACAAAGCCATCGATATTGTTGATTTCCCCTATCAAATCTTTTATCCCCTCGTCGACTGAGCCTTTTGGGGAGAGGTCGGTATAATCAGCATCCGTCTTGGTTAGCTGCTCGACAATTTGCTGCTTCTTCTCATGGAAACTTGCTGAAGGTTTCGGCAATTCGTGCATTGTGGATCTATGTGTACAAAGTCGCAATGCTTGCGGTGTTGAAATGAGCAGGAATACAAAGTATTTGTTGCATGACGGAGAATAAATAAAGACTGTTGATGTACCTGGACTATAACTGTGAAAAAAACGACCACCCCAGCTAAGAGTAGTCACCATCGATAGGTCTGGTGATTTGCTTCCACTACTACCAATAAACTATTCAACTCGAGGTTAAAAGGCGTAGGCAGCTGAGATTATAGTAAAGCAGATCCGCAAGCATTATTCATTTAGGCCTTTTATCTCGAAATCTCAATGCCTCTGTGCCATGGTAAAGGATTGGGGGATCTCGGGGGTCACTAGCAGTTGTAGTACTATCACGAGTACTGCAAAAAATGACGTTATGCTGTTAGTGCGGCAAACGGCGCTTGGGAAGGCGGGGTTCGCGGTTATGAGGCTTACGAATAGTCTAAAATGTATAATTTCTGGCGACCTCAAGCGACGAGACACTCACTTCATCAAAGAAACATCTGCATCAGAGAGCATTCTACTCTATTGATCATTCCTCTAATCGTTACTCAGTTCTTTTCGAGAAATTATCTTCCTATGCACTAAAAGACCCTTTTCCTCCGACTCGCTAAATTAAACAAAAAATAAACTTGTTTTCCTCAACGCCTCATCGTGGTATATCCTGATGAACAAATGCCCAGCAAATTATTTTTCCAACTCCTATGAAAATGCCTTCATAAAATCATAAAACAGCTTAACCGATCAACTAGGTTAAGCGACAGGCTGGACGATCTGCCCGACAGGCGCAGCATCCTTCTTGTTGTGCTCGACACCCTGGGCGAACTGCGAGTACTTGGCCTTCTTGTTGTGGATGCCGCACTCGGTCTTGGACTGACCCTTCCAACGGCCGGCGCGCTCATCCTCGCCCTCTTTGACAGGGCTGGTAGAGTGCCAGTCACCAACAGACTTATAACCCTGGTCGAGGAGAGCGTTGTAAGGGACGTTGTGCTCCTTGATGTAGTCGTTGACCTGCTTGAAGGACCAGGTGGCCATGGGGTTGATCTTGATAATGCCCCGCTCTTCATCCAGCTCGATGATGGGGATGCTGCCTCGGGCAGCTCCCTGGGCACGACGGCGGCCGTTTAGGACGGCGGCAACCTTGAGCTCATCATATGCCCGCTGAAGGGGCTCAACCTTGACTATCCAATCGTACATGTCAGGAGATACATTATATAGCTCCTCGCCGTATGTGTCCTCGAGCTCCTTGGCCGTGTTGGCGCCGTCTGGCTTGAAGATGTGGACAGGAACGTTGGGGTAACGCGCCTTAACCTTGTCGACGAGGTCGTAGGTCTCCTTGAAGTGGTAGAGTGTGTCGAGGAAGATGAGGTCGACAGGCTTTGACTCGGGGTTCTCGGCCTGGACTTTGGAGAGCATGTCCATGGTAGCGAGGCCAGTCAGGCCAAAGGCTGTCGATTGATAGAGGTTGGGAAACATGATCTTGCAGAAGCGGAGGATGTCCATGGGGTGCATGTGCTCCAGCTGCGTGTTGAGGTGGTCAATGTGAGCTTTCGTCAAGGACACGAGGGGAAGTGATGATGTCGATGAGGAGGGAGAATAGTCGGACTGGCCCGAGCCGTATCCTGACTCAACCTCGCTCTTTGCGTCGGCCAAGGACGTCAGCGAAGACGATTGTGTGATTGTGGCAGGCATCTTGATGATGTTTTCTTGGTTGTGTTGTCTAGCGAAAGGGGGCTGAGGGTTGGTTATGCCTCAAAAGAGCAAGGACTCGTGTGGTCTGTCTGGGATGCCTTGATATGCCTCGGGTATGTTCAAAACTGTTTCCGTGTATTGAGTCGTTCAGGTATAACTGATTCTAACCAAACAAGATAGATATGCTCTTTAGATCTAAAGAAGAGGGGAATGTGCAAGTCAAGTATGTTTTGTACGGAAAGAACTTGGGGATGGCTGGGAGTCGAGACGCTTAAGTTGCAACAGCCGTTCTACTACAAAGCTTTTTGCTCTCACATCACCAAAGACATTTCTAACGCAACCTGACAAATTGCGGGTGGACCGGCGGACCATCGGCGGACCAAATAGTCGATGGCAACACTTTACAATGGGGAGGGAAATACCAAGGCAATGAGGCCCAGCTCATAGAATGGCGCAATCGCCGTCGCCGTGCCTGGGCAGGAAGACTTGTGGGAGTGACCTTAGAGAGCCGATCACGACATCGACGCTATGCCTGTCGCGATTCGCACCGGTATCCGTTGTGCTGATTGGCACTCCGGCCCGTTCAGGGCGGGAGTATGCCACATGAAGGAGGGAATTTGGCGTGCTCGTATGGCAAACCCTGATCACGCAAGTAGCGTGGACTTTGTGAGGCTCTCGGGGCTCCCTGTAGGGCCGTTCAAAGCTGACTTGGACTGGACCTCAAAAACCCTCCTTTGGCTTAGAAATACTGGCCAGTTAGGCACGACTTTGTCAAGCGGGGCCGCCAGTAGCGGCGGTCGGGAATTTGCATCACTGAAGACGAAACAGTATTCATGGCGATAACAGCAGTATAAGTCCGCTCATGACCCGATGGATAAGATCGATATGCTCATTTCAGGGTCTACGAATCCCGGGGTGTGCATTGTCACTCACAAGACCTAGCAAAAAGTTGTTGCACAAGCTGCAGCAAATTGTGGTAGACGGCGATGGCACAATTTCAGACCCGTATGTCGTTTTGCCACGAGTTTTTTTGATGGTTTCTTGGCTTTTTGGTGTTTGTTTGTTTTTTTCAAGGCAAGTCTAGAATTTTCTTCCTTGCTTGCACCTTTCGGTAGCCGGAACGGATCATCGGTTGCGAAATCGCAAAAGGCCCGCCGGTCGTCGGCCACCCGAGCCCCGGGAAAACCATGAATGAATGGCCCTTCAACCAAAGAGCTTATTGAGCAGGTCGGGAAAAAAAAAGTGTCCGAATGTTAAAGCCTAGGTACTCCCTCCTCCGTAGCATTCTTCAACATGATTGCCCCAGTATTATGTCATCTTGAGATCTTGATGATGATTTCATTCATCTTGTCTGATGTTGTAACTACGTTGCCAGGTCAAAAAGTGCTTTAGTCATCACCCGGACTTATAACCTTCGATGCAATCGAAACAAGATCGAAAAACAAAGCAACTACCCTGGCGACGACATGCCTAATCCCGATATCTCCTACGCCATGTATCCCCCCCGATGTCTCAGATCGCATCTCAGCGTATCCTGGCTCCTTTGGCCAGCCACCGATGGAAAATCTATGCAAACCTATAATCATCCAGACATCAGCTGAATCATGCAAGATACTAATGCACTTGATGGGGAATATAGCATGGGCTCATGCCCCAACTGGTCTGCCAAGTTCCCACAAGTATGTAAAGTCAATGGTTCCAACATCGGGAAGTAAGTTCACGATGCACGTTAGGATAAGTCCATGCCTGTAATTTCCGTCATATCCAGGTCTTCGATGAGTTAGCAATAGCAAGAAGCTAATCATTTAAGGATTTGGTAGTCGAGAGCAGACCCTCACTCGTAATCGGGTCGGAAGAGTTTGCCCTGCACCTTGCCTTCCCATCAATAGTAGGTAGATACTACGCGACTAGTTAGACTTATATTTCTCGTTTTACCGATCACGGAGAGGTTAACTGCGTCATGATCGTCTTGAGATGGAAGCTGTATCTACTTCCTAGAATTTTGTTCGTAAAATATAGATAGATTTCAGGGTATTCAAAGTCTAGTAAATTTTTTTGAGTTGATGATCTTATTTTATGATTTTGAGTCTGGGTTTGGAGCTGCCTTGATATACCTGTTATATGCGAACTTAGTGAAGTCATCTTAACTGAGATATAGAGGCGTTCCAGGACCATTGCATCAAAGACCTAACCCAAGCGTATCTTGGCATGAAGAGATGAATACCCTGTACAAAGGCACAATGTTTCCATAGTAAGAGCATTTAATCAAGAGTGCCCTGCTTGGATAAAAAGAATATAGCCTCTCGAAAGCAGCATGCTACCTGGGTATGGTAGGGTCTCGACTTGGTGTAATAATTAGTGGGGTGTCAACAACTTCGGCGCCCGTTACGGAGGGATGACGCCGTTGCGGTACGGTGGGGCGCGGAACGGCGCTGCGGGCTGCGATTTACTGAGAGCAAAGACGGACATCGAAAGCCGTTTCTGAGGGAATCAAAATATGCACTCTTAGGATATCTAGACAACAGTAATTGACGCCGCGTCTTTCTATTTTTGAAATGTCATTATTCCGCTCTTTGACGCAAATCAGCTAGACTCAGGCTAGCACCTAGCCAAGAACTATCAAGAAGATTGTGTAAAGGGCTGAGTTGTTCATCTCCATGAGAAAGCAGCAGTCGCCATATTCAATAAAAGAAACCTTGGAGATGTCTGTTATATGAGTGGATGCACTAACGTAATCATCCTTGATCTTATAATTCCATAGATAGATGCACGAAGTTTGATACACAAAAGTGCATCAAGGCTATGCTAAGGCTATCTGTCAAAGGCGAGTTTTGTTCTCGATGGATAGAAGAACCAAGGCTGTGGTTTTAACATTATTTACTCAGTCAGCACTAGCATTAAAAGTTATTTTTCTCCGAGCCACCGGAGCACTCTTTAGGAAACAAATGGACATCATGCAACTCGTTGCGTACAAGCGACCCATGATTGGCCTCTTTTGACGTCTAACGGTTAGCGGGGTAAGGTACCACTGGTAAAGTAGCGCCAGCAAAATCCCCGACTCTGGAGCTGACAGTGCGAGACCCCCGACTCCTCCTCCACTTTCGAAAAAGCCCTTTCTTTGTTTAGTCCCGCGATTTCGACGCCCTCCATTTCGTGCCTTTGCCATTATTTCTTATGTGATCCTACCCTGCTAGATACGGTTTCCCTTTTACGCGCACCGCCAGTAGTTCGGCTGGTCTGAAACATTACTTCCCGCCCTAAGCTGCATTCGAAGGCTCCCCCTCGCCTCGCACCACCCCGCCCTCTCTCAAAGAATCCCTCTACTCCCCCTTTGGCAGTTAATCTGAGCAACATGGCCGAAGATGCCTCGGTCTCGAAGCAGACGGCTTCGACAACGACAACTCGTCCTACTTTGACGAGCTCCATGCGGAGCAGTTCCTACCTTAGCGACCATGCACAGTTGCGCTTCCCACGTCAGCCCGATGGACATCAAGGCATCGACTCCGTCATTGAAGACGTCGATAACAACAAAGGACCGTCGCCCAAGCCTATCCTGCCCTACCGTGGTGTGCCTTCCGAGGAACAACCCCCTACGGTCATCGACAGCGGTGTTAACCATGGTTTCTCACACCAGGACTGCGCACCGCCTGCGGGCATGAGTACCGACCGCCTCGTAGCCACGTTAATTTACAAGAAGAGGGAAAACGGCATTGAAGGCAGCAAGTCTCCGGCCAAGCCCAATGCCTCCGATAGCAACGAGAGCCTACCCGCCAACATGGCACCCACTACGAACATGGAGTCATTTCCACTTGAACCGCCGACACAGGAGTCGGAGAAGCTAGACTACATCTATGGGTCGTTCATCTCCCCATTGTGCGTCACCTCGTTCCTGCACCTGATGTCGACTTTCCCCATGCCATCGGATGCTGACGAGCCGCACTCTTCGCATCGCTGCTTGGACAACCAGGAGGCGCCGCGCGTCGTCGAGGTCACGCTGTCCCCAGCGCCATCGCCCGAGTATCTCTCGCTCAACGACTTGCGGAAACATGAGATGATTTACAGGTTCGAGCAGGAGTGGAACGTGGACGTCAATTTACAGAAGGAAAGTGTCTTCAGGAGATACCCTCGGCTGGTCGTCTTTGACATGGACAGCACCCTCATCACCCAGGAGGTCATCGATTTACTCGCCGAGAACCTCTCAGAGCCGCCCGATCTGGCCGAGCGAGTGGCCGAAATAACGCATCGTGCGATGAATGGCGAGCTTGACTTTGAGGCTTCTTTCAAAGAGCGCTTGGCCCTGCTAAAGGGCTTACCCGCGACAACCTTTGAAACGTTGCGGCCAGTCCTGAATGTGACGCAGGGTGTTCCGCAGCTTCTCAAAGCATTAAAGCGCCTCGGCGTCAAGACAGCCGTTCTATCTGGAGGCTTCTTGCCCCTGACGGCCTGGCTTGCTAAGGAGCTGGGTATCGATTATGCTCATGCCAACGAAGTTGTTGTTGAAGACGACAAGCTCACGGGTGAGGTCAAGGGGACGATTGTCGGCAAGGAGCGCAAGCGCGATCTCCTGGTTGAGATTGCGGCTACAGAGGGTATCGACCTCTCTCAGGTCATAGCCGTCGGCGACGGTGCTAACGACCTGCTCATGATGGAAACGGCGGGGCTGGGCGTTGCGTGGAACGCGAAGCCCCGCGTGCAGATGGAGGCGAGCGCACGTCTCAATGGGGATAGTCTGCTTGACCTGCTATATCTGTTTGGGCTTACCGGCGAGGAGATAGATATGCTCATTGCATAGTCTGATGAAGAAGAGAGGCACCGCAAGGGCTGGATAGGTAAGGGTCAATTGCTTCAATTGCTTCATGGGTGGATGCAAGTTAGTTACGAAGTACAGATACTAGGAATTTCTTATGCACGAGCCGGGAAGGCTGGCTTTTTGACGTGTACACAATTGAATTATGGTTAAACAATCCACTTAGTCCTGGTCCATCGTCGTGAAAGCTGCATGTCTCATAATCCTGGGAGCAGGGCCCTATTGTATAATAGCAAACGCCATGAACAGTTCAACATCTAGAACGTCCAAGCCCCTCTGCTAGTGGCCTCGCGTATGTCTTGGCAAAGATGAGAGGCAAAAAATAGCATCCGGCCATTTCCTATTCCAGACTACGCGCTTTCTTTCAACCACTTTCGACAGCGCGTTTCTGCTACGCAAGGGGCCTTTTCTAACCTTTTGGCTGAGAGTAGACAGAATAAAACAGATGTTTCATCGCAAAGGAACAGGAGAGCTGTGTGTCGGTTATTAGCCCGCCCACCGGCACACACCCATGAATTTGGAGATTTGATGGCAGGAAAAGAGAGCAAGGCTGCCTTGCCTGCCTTGATTGTACTTAATACCGGAGAGAATACCTTGTACATACAAGCGCGCTTTCTTTTTTTCTTTTTTCTCT